>PVJC01030935.1:0-20905 GCA_004026665.1 Murina feae
TGTGCACTTGAAAGGAATGTGTATTCATCTGTCGTTGAATGGAATATCCTTTAAAACTAGGTTGACAGTGTTCAGGTGTTTTTATATATACTTACTTTCTATCTAGTTATACTATTAATTACTAAGAGAAGAGTATTAAAATCTCCCAAATATAACTATAGATTTGTATATATCACTTTGGAGTTCTGTTAATTTTTGCTTTATACATTTTGAATCTCTTGTTATTTCTTGTTGGTGATTTGACCCCTTTATCAATGTAATGTCCTTTTTACCCAGGTAACATTCTTGCTCTGCAGCCTGTTTGATATTACTATAAGCACTCCAGCTTTCTTTTGATAGCTATTTCCATGGCATATCTTTTATTCTCCTTTGTTTATCTGTGTCTTTATATTTAAAACTAGAGGCCTGGTGCTTGAGGATGGTCTCTAGGCCTGGCCACCGATCAGGGCTGATGTATAGGGCAACCGGTGGAATGACCGGGAGGGCCCCCCCCCCCCTGCTGGCACCCACCTTGGCTGGCCTGGTGCCACCCGCTTACCGGCTGGCCCTGCCCCCTGAGTGTCCCGCTGCTGCTGCAGGGTGACCGGTGTGGCGATCAGGAGGGCCCCTGCCTTGCACCTGCCTTGGCTGGCTTGGGGCCTGCGGGCTGGGAGCAGCTCCTGCATTGAGCATCTGCTCCCTGGTGGCCAGTGACCAGTCGTTCTGCTGTTCATTCGATTTGCATATTAGGCTTTTATTATATAGGATATTTACACGTGCACACATAGGCCACATTAAAGTGGATTGGATTTCTAGTAAACAGCATATAATTGGAACTTGATATTTTATACAACTTGAGAATCTCCATCTTTGCCTAAGTTGGTTCCTTTACTTAGAGTTAATATAATTATTGATACAGTTGGGTTTAAATCTATCAGCTTGGCATTGTTTTCTTTTTATTACATTGTTCTTTGTTATTTTCCCTTCTTTTTCTGCCTGCTTTTGCATTGAGTATTTTTATGATTTGGTTTTGTCTACATTCTTGTCTCATAGTTAGACCTCTTTTAAAGAACTTATTAGTAGTTGCCCTACGTTTTATAATATAGACCCTAATGTATCACTGATTCCCTTGAAATATTATTTTACTACTTCACAAGTAGTGTAAAACCTAAACACACACAATGCCAGAGGCAGAGTGAAGTCTAGCTCAGTCTTCATTTGAAAGTCCTTTATCCCCTTCACATTCTCCAAGTTCCTTGTTTATCCCATGTATCTAACTTAGTGACTTGTTCCTTATTGTTGCACTAAATAAGAATTGATGCAGTGTGCATACTTCCAAATCTTGGTATGTTTATCTCTTCCTCTATTTCTGTCTATCTGGCATTCTTCTCCTTCGTTTTTCCCTACCCCTGACCTATCAAAGGTTCTGATGTGAAAATGAAGACTTTTAACATTGAAATTTAAAGAAAGAGCTGTGTGTGGGGAGGAAGAAATATATTGTGAATCTTTGTATACCTGCTCAGTTTTTCTGTAAATCTACAACTGTTCTAAATAATAACATCTATTTTTACAAAAATAAAGTCAGGTAAGTGAAAACATGTTTGTTATAAAATTATACATACCAAAAAATTTCTAAAATATAAAAAAAATGTTTAAATCCATATAATTTTGTAGCATTTTCATACATTTTAATTCAGGCAATTTTAACGATCTTCTTGAAAATTTCCAAAACATGGCCATTCTGTATTATTTGTAAACTAAAAATGTCTTAAGAATTTGGGAACAATTTTCCATCATAACATTTCTTGATATCCATTTCCTCTCTGTCCCATTCCTGTGGCTTCCTGGAGGCCTTTCTCAATGTTTGTTTCACTCTTCTCTACTACCTTATTCTGTATACCTTCGCTGCTTCAATATTTCCTCTTGCCTTCTTTCTGTTTTTCTCACTTCTGCTTAGCCCTCTTTGGACCTGTTTGCCTTGGCTTTCCTTATTTTTATTGCTAATGCATAACCATATTCTGTAGACCCAATATGTTTTAATTCCCCAGCCTCTGGGTCTTTCTCTTGCCTGACAGAATGATCAAAATTAGAACTCCATTCATTGTGGAAAGCCTTCCAGTGTTTTCCCTAATATTCAGAGAAGGCCATATGTTCTCTGCTTCTTAATTTTCACCTGAAATCAGCTGTTCTTTACTTTATTCTTCCGAATAACCGTCCTTCCAAGGCTGTCTTGAGCATTTGCAAAGCAATTTAGGGTAACAGAGGTCTTATAGCACAAAACAGTTAAAATCTAAAATCAGATGCTTTACATAACTGTTGTTATAAATTACTTGGCCATATCTATCACCAAGAATGTGGCCTTTTGCCATAGATCTGGCTTTATTAAAACTATGGTCACTTTTTTAAGTTAATGTCATTAGACCTAAACTGATGCTGCATTGTACATCATGAAGAGAAGAGATTCTGAAGGGGAAATTAGAAAATAAACTGGGTCTTGTGAAGGAAACTACTTAAAAGTTATTTTAAATAATGTTTTTTTTTATTAGTAAAAATTGGGGAAGAAATGTTTAATTTTCAAAATATTTGTATTTATATAATGAAAGAAGCCAAACTGCCACTTAATTTTTCTTATTAAAGTGGTATTCTGATAAAATTTGGGTTAAAAAGGAAATGTTTACTTAGTATAATTTTTCTTTTATAATTAAGTTGATTTGATGATTTTGTTAAACGTGTGGAATGGGTAGCCTATCTCACAAATTTAGTATTTAATGTGTGACATTCCTTGACTTTCAAAATCTCTTGAAACATTAACTCTTTAAATAACTTTGCACGATTCATAACTTTTTTTTTGGAAGCCCGAATTTATTTCTACTTAAAAAATGTTCAAGAAACTTTAAAAAGGCCCTAAAGCCCAAACGTGTGCAGATTTAATTTAAGACCATCCTGAGGTGGTGTCTGTTGGTTTCTCTTTTTGAGGCATCAATTTGATCCTCGTTAATGAAACACCCTGATCACTCTCATTGGATCATGCCCCGTGTGACTCCCAGTATCTGTCATAAATGGCCATCAGGCTATGAACGATGAGAAATGTAATACCAGAAATAATCACAAAATGTCTGCAGATTCCACTTGAATATCCTTTTTACATTATTCTTTGCAACCAGACCCAGTGATTAGTAATTTGAGTAGCTGAGATCATGATGAGTGTCACCTGCAAAGACTGCTATTGAATACAGCTCTTTCAGAACAGAACCCAGCAAACAGCCTTGAAGATAAAACACACCCTCCTTACTATTTTTCATCTTATGTGTTAACATTTCAATTTTTAAAATAAAAAAAAAATAAAGTTAATTATTGACAAGTACTTTATATTTAAAGAAAACAGAAGCCTGAACATTAATTACATAGTGAAGTGTGGTATTTCTGGAGTATACAATTTTAGAGTAGTAAACATCATAATTTCAAGCTCATATAGCAATGAAATGTTTCTCATTTCACTCATTTATTTTTAAGAAAATTTGTTTTTGTAATTTAAAAATTATTTTAATTGCAGTTAATATTGCTAATTTTTAAAGAAGGGATTGCTTAATTATATATTCAGCTGTTTGGAAAGACTGGCACAGTAGCCCCAATTCTGTTACTGGCTAGATGAATGACCTTGAATTAAGTTACTTCTAAAGTTATTTTCTCATTTGTGTAATGCTGGCTCAACCTCACTTTTTCTAAAATTTTGTAACTTTTATAACTCAAAGAGATGCCAAAACAAACACTATACAGTCCTGAAAATGCTCTCCAACTGTGTCATTCCATTATTCATCTGAGACTTGAATCATCTGCCCAGTATCACTACTAAGTGACAAGGAAGGAGCTTCTGCCAGGGATAGAAGTAGATAACATATTCCATCTTGTGGCAGCTCTGACCATTGGCAGTTTTTCTCTCCAAGAGAGCTGATAGGTCTCTCAATAATTTCAGTTAATCATACAAAACAAGCTTAATCCAGCTTCTAGTATTAGAAACCAATTGCTACTGCCATGTCCTCAGTAATGCCATGGATAAGTTCTATGACTTTAAATGAAAGCAAAACTAGTTTTATCATGAGTTGATATAAACAAGATTTTAAGTTCCCCCACATCCTAACAACATTATAATGAAACTATGTTGAACGAAATGTTTTTAGATGACCTACAGTATATTCTCTTATTTTTCTTCTTTTTGTCAAATCAAACATCCTTTTTTAGCTTTCCTCCTGTAACAAGGTTTTGATTTGTATTATTTTTGTAAAGTTTTGGACATATGAAATAAAATTAAAAGTGAACAGAAATTGAAAGTAAGATTGGATAAACATTTTGGAGTTGATAGATTTTGATATCTAGGTAATAATGTATAACAATCTTGTATTTTTAATTATAATTAAACCCAGACATATTATTTTAAAGACTTTATCAACTGAGAATTAAAATAAAGCTAATGTTAGACCTTACTATCTCCCAGACTCTATTCTCCGCTAAGTGTATTAGCTCATTCAGTTTTTTAGTAGTCCTATGAGGTTTCACATCTCCATTTTGGAGATTAGGTAACTGAGGTACATAGACACTAAGCATCATGAAATATAAATTATTCCAATTATATATTGAAACTATACTATATAAATTATGTATTAGAATATCGTTTTTCTTCCTTTCACTGAACCCTACTATACCAGTAGTGTTTGCTAAATCTACTGTTCTTCATATTGGTTGCTGAGATTTATGGAGTACTTATTTATGATGGACCAATGTGCTGGTGCCTTTTCTATTTTATCTCAAGTAATCTTCATAGTCACCACATAAGATAGGTGTTGTTTAAACCCCGTCTTTTTTAGAAAATATATTTTATTGATTTTTCACAGAGAGGAAGGGAGAGGGACAGAGAGTTAAAAACATCAATGAGAGAGAAACATCGATCAGCCGCCTCCTGTACACCCCCAACTGGGGATGCACCTGCAACCAAGGTACATGCCCTTGACCAGAATCGAACCTGGGACCCTTCAGACCGCAGGCCGATGCTCTATCCACTGAGCCAAACCGGTCAGGGCTTAAACCCCTTCTTTATGGGTGAGGAAAATTAGAAGAATTACTTGTCCTTGATGACACAACTAAAAATGGCAGCATTGGTTTTTGAGTCTAGGCAATCTTCACTGAGTAGCTCATGCTCTTGAAGGCATACTGCCTCACCAGCTATACTGCTTTAGCACATTTGACATCGTGGGGGGAAAGAAGTAGATACTTCTTCTTAGCAGGCCATTCCAGCTAGCTATATAAGGTACAGAGTACATGTGCATACATCAGAGAAGTCCTCTGAAATTATTTAATTTATTTTTTCTGCACTAATTTGTAAGTAAGCATACTAGGTTCCTAGGGAATAAAGACAATACTAAAATAAAACTTGATCTCTGGAGGACAAGACCGCAAGTCTTCTATCCCAGGATGACAGCAGCCAAGGCGAGTCACATTGCTTACTCTGGCTTTCAGGGAGATCGGGAATATTAAGCTAAATTTCAGGATGGAAGAATACTAGTGATAGCTTTTTGTCTTTTTTCAGAGTTAAATGTCAACTTATTATTTAATTGGTGATTAAAGCAGATTTCCTGTTACCCAATGTATGTATATTCATATTCCTATAAAAATTAAATACACGTATATCTTTTGTGTTGTCTGCCAGTCTCCATCATTTGTGCCTGTAATTAAGAGTTTGTTGCACTTCTAAGGCAAATGATGTGGTTGCTTCCTCTTGCATTGCGCTGACCTGGTAGTGCTTAACCTATAGACAAAGCAATGTTCAGAGTATATGATTCAGGATGTGCCCAAGCCCTCACTGAAAGACTGAAGCATTGAGAAAAGTTAGCACATGTAACTATCCAACAAGGGAATTAAACTCTTCCTATCTATTTCCCTGTTATTCAGCAAGCGGATTCAACTCTATTTCTCATGTGTCAATAAGTACATTTCTCGGGAAACTCTCCCAGTATATTCTTTTTCCCCTTGCACACTTTTGTTTTTGCTTTCGTTGGCGGTTACTCGGTTCAGCATGGTAGCTGTTCTCGGTAGTGCTGTGTCTGTCTGTGAATGTGCCACTTTTCACTTTCTTTTTCTCAATGGAACTTAGAAGCATTAAACACATCTCTCTAATAGTTTAATGTTAAAATGAACTTTTTCTATGATGTGTGACTACTTGCCAATTTCCCCTCATCTACACTAATATAAATATCTGAGTAAAATGATAAATTTTTATGTTTACCATAGTAAAAAAAAGTATTCTAATCACTAAGCACCTAAAATTTCTCCTCTGAAAATAAAAAAAACAAAGATAGTAAACGGATATATGTTAATAGGGGAAATCAGTACAAGAAACACTAGAGAAAGTGTTGAGAAACAAATGCAAGTGTATGAGTTTCGAAAATCTGGCTAAAATTGGTGCATTTATAATCAATGACCAGGTATTTACAGTGTGTTGTATTCTCTGTTGTTTTTGTTGCATAATCCTTTAAAATAGCTAGTTAGGGATATAATTTTCACAATTGTAACCAAACATTTCTGGTATAGTTTTTTTATTTTTTATTTTTTGTTTGTTTGTTTTTTAATGGAAGACAGTGTTGCACAGGGAATAAGAATCAATTGAAAATTTATTCCCTAAGACTCTAGAGTTGGGTAGAACCAGCCCTGTACATATTGGTTAGGTGTGCTTGTTTTCAGCACAGTTAGTTACATGCTTTCTCAAGGGTTGTTAAAATGCCATATTTGATGGGGAAAAAAATAGCACACTGCTATTTTTTCAAGACATTTATTAAGCAAATACATGTTTGCTTATGTAAATACAAACCCTTCATCAGGTTTATTTTTGTTTTGTCTTAGTAAGATAGACTTATTCTGACAAGTAAGAGTAATAAGAATTAAAGAGGAGACACCCAATGTTTCAAGTGAAAAATCAGTTCCATTTTAACTAGTACAAACCCTACACAAGATCTTGGCATTTAGGTTTAGGGTATGTATCTCTTTGGACCAGATCAGATGTTGTTTGAATCTACTGTGGTGTTGTTAGTATGTTTCATGAGACATAGTGCAGTGTGCTATGATCTTTAAATGTTAATGTTCTTTTCTTATCACTTTACTGTGTAGATACCCTTCATGAGACCCAACTCTGCCACAGCTCATCCTCGGAGGCAATCCTGGAAACCTCTTTTATAAGTGTGATTTTAAAAATGTGGATAACACTCTCAATAGAGTACATAAAGTAAAGGAGAACAGCTATCTTGTCCTTCCCATAAGCTTATCACTGCAAAAAGTTGCCTTTGCTTGTCAGGTTTGGATAGAATGTAATTGATTGGTTTGTTACCTGGACTGACAAGGCATTTAATTTGCCTGTGCGGACTTTTTTTTCTATTTTTTTTGCACTAATCAGAAATATTTGATGTGTGCATTGTTGAAAAATACTAGATAATGTCTTGTCAGAATTGTCTTATTAAGTAATGTTTTTCCCTCTTGCTTCTTTGGCAAATGATGATATACAGTATTTGGACTTACTGAAGAGCTATGGAAGCCTATGGGACTTTAACTACAATGCGCTATTACTGTTGTTGATCACTACCAGTAACAAACAAGAAAGACAATGCATTCCATTAGTCTGCTATTCTGCTTCATCCAACTCAGTATATATATCTATATTCATATATGAAATGCTACATTGAGAAAAAACTATAGACTCTTACATTAAACATTATTTCTATTATATTCAGTAGGAGTGAAAAACTTGTAAAGCATATGTATTCTAGTTTTGACTCATTGTGTGAAAGCACTGATATTATTAGCATGAAATTTTTACAACTTCAGATTTGAAGCTCCTAAGTAAGAGTATGTCAGTGTTGATCTCTAGCTGTTTTTTTAGTAATGCCCAAATTTATTCAGTCCTTATTGACATAATACAAATTTTCTGTATTCAGTATAATTTTACTTTTTCAACCTTAAGGATGAGGTTAAGAAATAAGGAGAGAGATACAAAGCTTACTGACTATACAAGTCGCCAGCTGAAAGATCTTCATCAACATCTTTATCTTTCCAGAGGTTTACAGAATTAAATTTTGATCTTCAAGCTTTAATGATCAAGGTTTAAGGCAACTACAGAAATTTGTTGAATATTTCATCACTCCATCTTGAACTGATTTAGAAGAGACTCTTTGCTGAAATTGAAATGCACATATACATGTAAATTGTCAACTTGCTTCTTGGAATTTCTTGATCTATAAGTGTGGTTTTGGACATCTTTTCAGGTATAGTGGCAACTGAAAATAGTTTAAACTTTAGGAATAGAGTAGGCAATGTGATAGATAATCAAAAGCAAGTGTAAAGTTACTAGTAATCTATAGTTATAGTAAGCAACCATATTATTGGATAAGATGTTTACTAATAGTAATATGTATATAAAATATGTATAAACTGAGATTAAGGATTATCAAAAGATCTTGTAACATTGGAGGAAAAGCATTACTAACCTATAGCAAACCAGTAAGCTTTTGTTTTAAGAATAAGAAAGGACTATTTATTACTACTAAGCTTAGTAATGTTGATAATTATTAGTATTGCCTGGACTCCAGCTGATTTTAAGAAAAATTACACATTGCCATTTTCTGAAAAGAATGTGCTAATTAATGTGTTATATCCTAGCCCTCTTTTGATATATGATGAGAAGTTGCTAGTGATAATTTTGGATTTCCTTAGAAATCATTAAGCCTTGTGGTTTTGGTATAACCATTAATCAAAATCCCTTCCACCTTGATTCTAATTAGAATACTACATTATAATTCTCTGTCTTTCAGCCTTTAGTGGTAGATAGGCTAGCCCTAAGAATATTTGTCACCCATCACAAATATAAACTGCGTAACTCATAATTATTGGTCCTAGAAACAGGTATTTGGAATAAGAGAACTTCTGAAGGGAATAGAAAACACTTTCTCCAGATAATATAAATGCTTTCATATTTGCACAGTACAAAATTAATTTTCCCCATAATGGTCCAGTTACTATTAAAAGAAAATATTAATATGTGCTTAATAAAATATGGACCAATTCACAGATAAATGTGAGAGAAAACTGCACAATAGATGAATGATGGCTGTTTGTTATGCAACAGGAAAATAAAAAAAAACACTACAATATCAGAAAGGAAATTAAATAACTGGAATACAAGAATGACATGGTAGTATACAGTAATGGTTCTCAACCTTAACAATGCATCAGGACTTCTGCCATATTTCCCTACTTCTCTTCCTTCTCCCTGCTTTCCTCCCTCCTCCTGGCTCCCAGCAGTTTCTGATTCAGTGGGTTTGCAGTGAGGCCTGGAAATGTGCATTCCTCTCATGTCCCCGGGCGATGCTAATGCTGCTGGCTAGGGACACCACTTTGAGAACCATTTGTATATATTTTTGAAAGAATCATTGTGTTGTGATTGACATTGATTGCTTGTTGTTTTAATATCCTTAAAAAGGCCTTTACATTTTCAAAAATATTTGTTTCCGTATAAAAATGTTTGTGGTAGTTTCACCTACAACACATACAATATCATTTCTTCATTTTCATAAATTCAGTTAAATGCTTATTTTATCTTATACTTGTTATGAGGGAAGCAATATTTTAGATTCAGAAATGAATCAAGAAACATATATCATCATCCATAATTCACTAATTCTTTTTGAAAAAAGATTTGAAATTAGGATTATATTTGAACATAAAAACAAAATTTAGCCTTAACCTTTATCCATCTTAAATTTAGAAATGATATTTCTGTATCATTATATTTGTTAATTATGTTTCTTGAATTTTTATCTAAATTTACATTTATGATATTAAAAACTGATTACTGATCATAAACAATAAGAATATTCACACCCATTATTATATTTTCCTGGTTTTATATTCTACTACTTAATGAGACCACTCTCTTTTTATTTTGATTTTAATCTTTTATTGTTGAGACTATTACAACAATAGTCCCCTCTGTCCCCTCCCCCCTCTCTTTTTAAACACGTAATATTCTTTATTTGACAAAAGTTACCACTGCTTTTGCTTGATGCACAGTATGGCATATTTTATGAATATTTCACCAAAATCTATTCAAGGAATTTAGAAGGACTCTCTGCAGCAGAAAGTATTAACATTGTTAATTTTATTTTCTGAAATAGTTTTTGATGGGTTGTAACTTGTATAAGAGATTCCGCTTTAGTGCTGTATGGCATGTGAAGGCAGAAATCTTTTTCTATAATCTGAGTCAGCACTTGGTTAAGTTTTACATATACTAAGGACTGTGCATAAAAATATTTCTGATATGGACATGCTTTGCAAATACATTCTTAATAAAAATGCAGGCCTCTTTCTCCCAGCACTCCCCCTCAGACTTTCTGCAGGTCTGCTGATAAGCTTCACTGCTGTTCAGGCACATAAGAAATAATGAAACTGGATGCTCACGCTGGGCTTTGTAAATAAAATGAGATTGACCCTCAGCCATTATCTCATTTATCTGATTTACATTGTAAAATGAAGATCTACACTATTGATTAGGGCATAATTAGTTAATTATGAACAGGTAAATACAAAGTTATGTGGGGCTTGAGCACAGCAGGTTGTACTGCTGAAATATTTCCAGGGGCATGAGCAGATGGAGATCAGTTTATTAGAGAACAAAGCAGACATGTTTCAGGTATGGAAATGTTGAATCATTCTCTCATGCTGTGAAGAGGAAGTTGACTTTACTGTGTATTTTCATATGAATTCTTGGATTTCATGTTTCATTTTTTTGCTTCACTTTTAATCTTGTAACCTGGTTGTGCAGATGTAGCTAACTGGAGTGATCTTGTTATTTAAGTAATCATTAAATATGAATTAGGATTTCGATAATTATCCATATATTTTTCCAATTATTATACTTTCATGTATAAAGAATAGTTCTGTCCTTCTTACCATTCTTTCATTCATTACTGGCTGTGATAAAGGTCTATAGTGGCATTAATGAAAAAAATGTGTAAGGCCTTCACATTAGTCTTATATTTGTGAAATATGCTATAAAGACACTTTCTAGTTATTTTGTTTAGAAAATGCTTATATAAATGGTTTGCACTAAGATTGTAAAGTAAAAGGGAAAATGTCTTTATTGATATTAAATGTCGCTCTGATATTGTAGAATGCAGAATTTTGTGTGTGTTTGTGGTATGTTAAAAGTGATTTAACTCATGGGCGACAGACCTGCATCTTCTCCATCTTTTAAAATGAGTAATTGCAGCAACTGGTTACTATTCAATGAAAGAATCTTTCCCTCCTGGTTGACAGATCTGTGTTGGTGTTTAAGCTGCTAGTGAGATTTTGTTAAATAATGTTAATATTCAAGACCAATTCTTTTTATCTTTCTTGTATAGAACTTATACATGGAATGATGAAAAGTAAAAAAAAAAAATCAGTCTATGAATTCTCTCAGTATTTAGGGTGGTTGTTTTTTTTTTGTGTTGTTGTTTTTTTTAAGTGAACAGAAGTAATAGTATCTATGTTTTGATTCAGTATTTTATTTTAGACACAGAAGGGATCTAAATAAAATGTTTTATGACATAAAAAATAACTTGATTATGGACCAACTTGATCAGAAAAAAAACATACATTCCTTTTCAAATCACATGTTGGGGATATCGCTTCTTCCTGACATTTATTTTAGTTACAAATTATATGCATAGGACATGCACTTAATTGTCTCTGTTAGTTTAAAAAGTAGTTATTTAGTGTACTCTCCCAGTGAAATTATCATCTGGATATTAAGGGAGTTAAGGAAACCCTTTGGAACATTCGTTTTTAGCCTGTTCCTTGAGCACAGTAGGAAATAAATCAGTTGTCTCTCTTTGAATTGTATATATATTCTCAGCAATCAGATAAACATGATCGATTGCTTGTTATATGAATCATAGGACATATGAACATAAATCATTTTCTTCCTCTTCTTTGTCTAGGGTGCTATACTTAACCATGTGCTAAGTAAGTATTTTAAATACATATAGAAATATGTTTATTTGCTCACTGCATTATGTTAAATCAATGTGTAAAAGGCCATATATATATATATATATATAGCTGCTTTATTAACTGGATCCATTATTAATCTGATGCCTAGGAAATTGTATTTAATAAGAATCTAATTAAACAATCAGTTTTCCTTTTATCTTACAAATGGGATTCATTTAATCTCATTTAAAATTGTAATTTTAGAGTGTCCTATAGTGTTAATATTTATTAGATGTTTAAAGGATACTTCTTTAAGCATCCAGTTTGCATTTTATTAAAAATTTCATAGTGTTTCTTTACAAGTTCATTTTATATTCTCTTTGAATATTTTAAGACATTTCTTTCCTATTTAATACGTGCTATTGGTATAATAGTCTGTTTTTATTACATAGACATTTGCATTATTTAATAAAGTATATTATTATATCACTGTGCTTTTCTGGGTCAATGACTACTTTTGCAAAAGATTATTAAAACATTTTATTCACTATTTAGTTTGATAAATATGTACTATATATGCACTATAATTATGTATTTCCAAGTATATATAAGAAGTAGAGGAAGAGACAAACAATAATAATTTCATCACTAACTACTTCAACTCTACTTTGCTTTTAGGTAGCAGAATGATTGCAGTCCCTTATGAGTTTCTAATTTCTGAGTTTTTAAAATGATATAAATTTGTTAACATAGCCAGAATTTATTCTGACAAAATTTGCTGAAGTTTAGAAAATGATGTGTGTGTGCATGAAATAAGAAACCTACTATTTTCATCATTTACATTGTTATTTGATTCGTAGGATTCTTAATGATATCTCTTCCATTTGTCTGTGGTATATTCTTGCAAATTCTGCTGAAGTTCATTGTGTCATTCAGTATATTTTTATCAGCACAAAGATTTCTTCAGTATTCTAGCACAGAAAAAAAAACCAGATTTTTTTCCTCATGTAAATAATTTTAGTTATTTCTAGAAAGAGCTTACATTTGTATATTTATTATCAGAGTAATGATTTCAAGATTGAGGTTTTTGTTTTTGTTTATTTCCTCTCCTGAATTTTGGCAGTTCCTAAGTGTATTAACTACTCCTTTTTTAAATTTAGTCTTGGAGTTGCAGTTTATTTACTGGTGAGTGAGCTATAACCTGAGATAAGTATCACCCTTAATTCAGACAAGCAAATTCTTCCTCTCCTCTAGGCCCCATCACAAATACATCAGAGCTCCAAATGTAGACTAAGTCATTCTAAAATGTGTCACTATTGAAAGAATTAGTAGAGATTAAGTCATTTCCAAATGGCATATACTTCAACATTATAGTCTAAGAAATCTAGCATATAAACCTTTCTTTACCCTTTTGCATTTATTCTTGAGCTGAAAGATAACTTGATTTTACTATTAACTGAAATCATCTACAAATTGGAACTATATCAATCTAACAAAGCTGTTCTTAGTTTATTAGCTGGAAATTCATAGCTATTCCAGCAAGAATCACCTGCATACATGAAGGTAAAAAATGATGAATTAAGATTCACCTTTAGCCCTAACCAGTTTGGCTCAGTGGGTAGAACGCCGGCCTGCAGACTCAGGGATCCCAGGTTCAATTCTGGTCAAGGGCATGTACCTTGGTTGCCCCCCAGTAGGGGGTGTGCAGGAGGCAGCTGATCGATGTTTCTCTCTCATCGATGTTTCTGACTCTCTATCCCTCTCCCTTCCTCTCTAAAAAAATCAATAAAATAAAAAAAGATTCACTTTTATATTCAACAGGTGTTTGACTTGAATTATACAATGGAAATCTTAATGTATAAGTTATTTTGACAGTTATAAAGGAAATATGCAGTAATTATGTTGTAATTTGATATGAACTAGGAAAACATTAACACCTAACACCTAACTATCAAGAGCCCAGATTATTGGCATTCTGAACTGTAAGGAACATTGCCCAAAAACCTAAAGTTAAGCAAAAAAATATAGTTACTGAAAATTGTGTCCATATACTTAGCTCAGTAGAAATTCTCATTTTTGTGTTTTATTTTAATGTCAGTTTGTTTTAATGAGGTTAGTGGTCTGGTTTCTGAATCCATAACAAATTACTGTTGGGGAAATGCTCTTTAGACAAATACACTGACAATATCAGAAACCAGTGGCTGATGCTTTTCAAGCAAGTGAGGACTCTGAAAACATATAAAATGGTGAATACAAGAATTCAGACAGAACAGCAGATTGATGGTATTCACTCCAAACACAAAAGGCCGATGCACTGTTAGACACACAGCAACATCTGTTACCCATACTCACGACCCTGAGATGACAAAGAGCGTGTAAATTATGTTTAATGTATTTCCTTGAAGAAAAGAATGTGATTCTTTTCAAATTTCCCTTTCAAAGATGATTGAAATACTAGTTTGCTTGAAGGAATATGGCCTCAGCTATCTAGAAATTTCTACATTCTCATAAACTCAGAAATGTTTATACTCTAAAGGTTCTCATAACCATCCATATGTTTAACAGAAATTTTAACTACTGAAAGCTAAATAAATTGAATTGAGGAGAAAGAACATAAATTGTGTGGGTTTGTCATTTAGTCTGTATTACATTTGATGTTAGCTAGTATTATTATTTCTTAATGTCAGAACACATATTTAAATATTTTAACTGCCTTTAAATATAATTTTGGATGGTTCATTTATAATACTGGCATAGTAAATAAAGTACTGTTATTCTTATTTTATTTTTTTCCATAGCTAGAATTAACACAACAAACTCCCACCCCCCCTACTCCATTTCTTGAGTCTAATAAGGAGAATGTTATAGAGGAAGGAATGCATAAGTTTATGACATATAATTGTGTTTTAAGATTCTTTATACCTGAATATCTTTGCTAACTTTTCTGAAAACTCTTGATTCCTAAAATGGGTCTTTGAGAGATTGGGTTTTGTAGCATTATATGAAATATTTATAATCCTATTTATTGTGACTTTTAAAAAAATCAACAGTTTTTGTGTGTGGTATATAAAAAATAGTTGCTTCCCCTTTTTTCTATGAAAGGTTATTAACTAGTAGTTAGTATATATTCAAGTAATGTGAGTCCTATAATTTTCTCCTTGGTTTCTTAGTTGTGGATATCTCAACTTTTAAAGTTTTCAATCATTAAGAGGAACAATATAAAGAGAATCTGACAGATTGATTTGGAGAAAGTATTTTTTTTTTTTTTACTTAAAAAGAGAGCACAAAGAAAAGGAGGAATATAAGTCTTTCTATAAGATGTGTACATCTTTGTTATTCGTTGTTAAATTTTGGTCATATTATTCCAACTGGTAAAAAATTATTTTTATAAGACACTGAAGTAATACAGATCTTTCTTCATTGTCAGCAGGATGAGATTGTCTGAAACGAAGAATAGGTATGATAGTTTTCTTAGATTTTGTACATCAGAGGTGGCAAAGACACTGTCAAAACATTTATTAAAAAGATTTAAAATGTACTAGGAAGCCCTTTGAAAACCAAACACACTGACAGGTAAATTTTGAGAAAATTACATCTAGTTCTTAGAATGATTTTTATTTACTGTAGATTGTGATAGCGTGCTGTAAAATTTGGAAAGTTTATTTATAATCTACATTAACTTGGAGAAAGAGTGATGAGATATAAATTTATAGAATTGATTACAAATCAGTGTATGTAGCATGTAGAATTCCTTAGAGTTCTAATTTTTTTAGAATAATTACAATGTAGTGAATTGAATTCATAATCTTGAATTATATGTATCATGTTTTTAAGCTATCTAATGGACAAATGAATAATTCTTGAAGTTCAAAATCAAAATTGTGTTAATTTTAAATATATATATTCATTCATATGTCCTTAACATTTCTATTATAAAGTGTTCTGAATATTTTTTATCATTTGTTAAATTTGTTATATTGTTTTTCCTAACATTATTTTAGATTTAGATTGTTTTTTTCATAAACATTAATTTAATAATCTTTAGAGCTAAAGGTAGAAGTAACAATGATAAAGTTGAAAGGGCACTCGTTTGCTATTTGTCTTTGAAAAAGATGCTTTCTAAAATACTATTTAGCTATACCTTAAATCTGTTTACCCTGCAGATGTGATGAATGCAGACTCTGCTACCATTTTGGCTGTTTGGATCCTCCTTTGAAAAAGTCTCCCAAGCAAACAGGCTATGGATGGATATGTCAGGAGTGTGATTCTTCATCTTCTAAGGTAAGGGGGAAAGCCTGTGAGGAAAAGTACTGTTTCCCTTCACTTTGATAGCTTTTCTACATCTACCATCAGCTTCCTAACTTCCAAGAGATTTGGAATATGAAGGGTTAACATTTTAACCTAATGCAATTTAAAAAAATATATTGCCACAGTGATTTTATTGCCCTTATGTTAAGGAATAAATAGCTCTACTAAATTATATAAATTTCCTCTATGAAATATTTTAGCTATTTTGTATGGTTTCTATATTATTATAACATATTAAATAGTGCTATGTTATCCAAAAAAGTCACCCTCTGCTAATTTACCACACCTGGGGAACAGGGAATAGCAAGGAAATTCTGACTTGAGTCATGTATAAATGTTAACTAAAAGAACAATCAGTAAAATCCAATTTTATTTTGTAGATGACTCTCATCTTAACATAAATAAGTATATTGTGAATATTTATGTGATCTGTATTTTTTAAACTATTTTTTATATTCTAAAATTTATTTCTGATATTTTAGCTAAATAGGAAGAATGACGTTTCTAATAAGGTCATTTAATAGTTTATTCAAGAAATAAACTATTAAAGTTATGTCTTTTGTATGTTATTATTATACCCTTAAGGGTGGTAATCTACAGTTTAAGATTATTGTGTTTTTTTAAAATGTGTGAGTAGCTGGACTCCTAATGCTTTGGTTCATTTGACAGAAATATTGAATATATTTGAATTAAGACATTCTGGTCAGCTATGGGTTAATCAAATTGTTCTTCCTTAACTGTCTATTGTAATATGGACATCAAGCCATCTTTTTTTAAAATACCACTTACATCATTTATCTGTCTTAGAGTAAGTTAAAATTGATACTGAATTCCTATCTAATCAGGGAATCAAAAATATTCTTTCTATCAATAGTTAAAATGATTTGCTCCAGCTCACCACACAGGCCATCAGTAAATGTTTATTTATTAAAAATAGTTTTACAGAAAAATTATTTAGAGATTTTATAAAGTAACATATTTATTAAAAGTTTATAAATTTGTACAATAATTATTAACATAGAACATAGTAGGCATTTTATTTAATAATAAATAAAACATTTTGCATGAGGTTTTAAACTATACAATATCAAGAATTATTTTCCATTAATTTTATTAAGACCCAGATTTAAGAGGGAACATAATTAATATCAAAAGGTTTTATTGCATAATTTTAAAATGCTTTCCAGAAATTGAACTTAAATGAACAAATAGTGGCATACTAAATATTTTAAATAGTTTTCTTATGGGACTCTTTGTAGTGTAAAACAATTTTTTAAGTGTGTTTTTTTGTGTTGTTTAGGGTTTCCTCCTAACATTAGCAAGCAAATTAGGAAAGCCATTTTTGCAAAAGGATTTATTGCCTTTTATAAATATGTCTTTTGCATACATTCTTTTGAAAGGCTCTGTAGTGCTATAAATTGTAGCATTATATTAAACACAAAGTGTGGCTTTGTGAAGTTACATAGTAACGGATATTGAAAATGCAAGGGGACATATTGCACACAGTTTGGGAGTGCATATACATTTCATAAGTGCAGTAGGTGCCAGGAGCCATTGAGAAGAGTAGGTATTTGTTTCTGTTTCTTCCTCTCTACTAGGGATGAAGTAGGTCTTTGAACTCTGAATGGAAATCTATTAGGATGCACATTGTTAGAAAATTTGCATTGTATTTGCTAAACTGTTTGACTAGTGATTGAAAAGCTATTCAAATATTTTTAGTATTTTAAGAGCATAGTCCTAATACTGCTACTTGAGTAATCTTTCAGAAAGTGTATTTGTCACACCGCTGCTTTACATCTGTTGGTGTGTTTTCATCCTCCTATATATCAAAAGTATATCCTCCCCAAATCAGGAAATTAAAGTTGATGCATTGTTACCATTTAATCCTCAGACCCCATCCAAGTTTTGCCATTTGCCCAGTAGTGGCCTTTATAGCAAAAGGATCCAGTACAGAATCACTTGCTGCGTTTGATTTTCATGTTTCTTTAGTCTCTAATCTTTGTCCGAGTTTTTGACTTTTATTATCTTGCCACTTTTGAAGATTACAGTGCATTTATGTATCTTGTTGTGCCTCAGTTTACTTTCTATCAGGTGACATATGATTTTGATTTGAACCATAGCTGGTGATGTTAACTTTAATCACTTGAATCAAGGAGTTATCTGGAAGTCTTCTCCATTCTCTTCTTCTTTCTAATTAATAAGTAAATTGTAGAGAAGAACCTTGAAACTATTAAACATCTTATTCCTTATCAAATTTTCATTTTCTTTTTTCCCCCCTTTGTGGCTTTATTATCATTACTTTGTTGTTCAAATTGTCCCAAATTTGGTGAATGGAAGCCACTTCAGGCTGATGTCTGCCTCTTCAACTTGACATTTGTGTCCTTCTGACATGACTAGCAATCTTTGAATATTTTCTTCTAAAAAGATTCCAGGCTCAACTTGCCCTTCCCATCCCCCTACTCCTGGAATCAGCTATTTCTCCAAGGAACTCTGGTTCCTCTTAGTAGAGAATGATATTTAGAAACCAAGATATGGGTACTGGATGTGCTCATGGGATGTTGCTCGTACTAGCTCTTCTCAGTAGACAGTACTAAAGACTAGATATTTGTACAGGTATATCTCTTTTTATTGCACTTCACAGATACTGTATTTTTCACAAATAGAAGGTTTGCCCTACACTGAGCAAATTATTTGCTCACTTTGTGTCTGTGACACATTTTGGTAAGATATGTATATACATTGTAATGTTAGACATAATGCTGTCACATACTTAACAGCTGATAGCTCTAAATTCTATTACATTTTGAAAATGAAATGTCCTATATAATAAAAGCCTAATATGCAAGTCAACCAAACAGTAGAACAACCCATTGCTATATGTACACTGACCACCAGGGGGCAGACGTTCAGTGCAGGAGCTTCCCCCAACCCTCAGGCCCCAGGCCAGCCAAGGTGGGTGCCAGCAGGGGCCCCTGGATCTCCCTGCTGGTTGCCCTGCAGAAGGAGGTGACTGGTGGTGGCAGAGGGGGGTTGGGCTGGTGAGTGGGTGGCACCAGGCCAGCCAAGGCAGATGCCAGAGGGCAGCCCTCTGGACCCTACCCATGCATGAATTTTGTGCACCGGACATCTAGTATTTTAATAAATCTGTATATACACCGTGTATACATTTTTTGGGACAACCTGTATATTCTTACATGATTAATCCCTTGATACAAAACTAATCTCTTTCATCCTTTACCTCCACCCTACATTGATACCTACTTTGTTTACCATAATTTGATGGCTTTTAGACTGAATTGTCCAGGAAGGAGAGAGAGAGAGGGAGTAAGGGTGGATGTTTATATTTTTTATAAGTTCCTCAAATTAAAAGCAGTCAGGAATAAGAATTGTTTTATGTATTTTATGAATTCTTCAGTTATTAAAGTTTTCAAGCTAAAAATTCACTTTTTTAGAATTGTAAAGCAAATACACACAATGTGAAACTTTAGCTGACACTTAAAAATTACAATGTATACGTACATATAAGATATAAGGTAGATAATATTGTATTTTTTGAGATAATAAATTAGCCTATTTTAATAAAATTTATTATTTGAAATTTAAAAGTTATATTGAAAATTATAATCTCAGGCAAAGGTTTTACTTTTTTTTAAATTAAATCTTTATTGGTGAAAGTATTACATATGTCCCCTTTTCCCCCCATTGACCCTTCTAGCCCA
The DNA here is from genome assembly GCA_004026665.1 of Murina feae. Classification (NCBI taxonomy): domain Eukaryota; kingdom Metazoa; phylum Chordata; class Mammalia; order Chiroptera; family Vespertilionidae; genus Murina; species Murina feae. Next base: position 20,016 of record PVJC01030935.1, read on the forward strand.
CCCCCACCCCCGCATGCCCCTGCCTCTGCTCCAGACTTCACCACCCTATTGTCTGTGTCCAGCGGTTATGCATATACGCATACAAGTTCTTTGGCTGATGTAGGGCACAGTCCACTATTCAGTCTTTTTCTAGGGTATACTCAATACAGATCTCAACAACTTCTGTGGCTAAAACACCCCAAATGAAGTCAACTTATTTTGGCATGGTTAATGAACATGTATAAATATTTATTTTAAAAGTGATTCATCCAAGTCATCTATATTCACAAGTGCCACTGAGAATTTGCATCCTATATTTTACAGTGACTTTGCCATTTATGATTTTACCTTTTCATCCTTGTTTAAGCTATGTTTTGTGAAAAGTCATAAAGTAAACATGACAGGTCATTATCTGACTAGTTCAAGATGAGTTGTCTTAGCATGGAGACCTGCATGTGGTTTGCTTGTATTTGATCTTTCTAGTATGCTACTCTTTATAAGTCATAAATATGCATAGAAATCTCATCCAAATTCCTATGGAAGATTTTCTGGAACTACAAATGCCAAATGAGACAAGTGGTACTTTTTGATAATCATTGTACTAAAAATCCCTGAGTAATGGAAGTATGATATTTTTTTCATTTCTGTTTTATTTTCCAAATATTCTGCATTTAACAACTAGAATCCCATAACTGATATACTTACGTTGAAATTATATATATATATACTAGGGGCCCGGTGCACAAAAATTTGTGCACTCGGGGTGGAGGGAGTCCCTCAGCCCGGCCTGTGCCCTCTCACAGTCTGGGACCCCTCAGTGGATGTCCTATGATGGCCCCAGTCTGCCAGGCGCCTTTTGTGTGTGTGTGTGTCACCACTGGGGACCTGCCCCCAGCCGCATCTGAGGCTCG
>PVJC01030936.1:0-20907 GCA_004026665.1 Murina feae
GCAATGGAAAGGGCTGTTTACTCAGGTCCGGGAGTGGCGGCCGCCATGTTGGCTGGGCTAATTTGCATACAGCCGCTCTGATTGGCTGGTGGGCGTGGCTTACCCTGTCTCGGAGAAACGGTTAATTTTAATATTTCGCTTTTATTAGTTTAGATATATAAATACAATCACAATGTAACAAGTTATCAAAGTTATTTAGGTCCTCTTTAATGAATTGAATCAGTTTTATAATTTTCTCTTTGCATGTCACATGTACCTAACTTTTGTTAGATTCATCCCTAAATTGTTCAACCTGAATATAACATTAAACATTGGCATGGTTAGGAATTCCCAGTCGCAAGTTAATAAAACTGGGGTCATGAGAAGCCTCCTTAGTTTACCAATCCATCTGTACCCCATTCAAACCCCACATCCCAAACATCACACTCACATGGTAGTGCCTGTAAGGATCAGTTTCCATTCACACACACTTCCTGAAAATACATAACTTTGAGTCGATTGTGCCTATAATGGAATGCCAGAAATACCTTCCAGTTATATTGTTGTTTTTAATTTTTTTATTGATTAAGTTATTACATATGTGTTCTTATCCCCACGTTACCCCCAATCACCCCCTCACCCCCCTGTTGTCTGTGTCCATTGGTTAGGCCTATATGCTTGCATATAAGTCCTTTGGTTGATCTCTCCCCTTTACTCCCACCCTCTCCTACCTTCCCTCTGAGGTTTGACAGTCTGATCGTTGCTTCTCTGTCTCTGGATCTGTTTTTGTTCATCAGTTTATGTTGTTCATTATATTCCACAAATGAGTGAGATCATGTGGTATCTATCTTTCTCTGACTGGCTTATTTCACTTAACTTTTTATTGTCTATTTTAGTTTAGTTTGGGAGAACGATTAAAAAGAATCCACAGTAGCCTAACCGGTTTGGCTCAGTGGATAAAGCGTTGGTCTAAGGACTTGAGGGTCCTGGGTTCGATTCTGTTCAAGGGCATGTACCTTGGTTGCGGGAACATCCCCAGTAGGGAGTGTGCAGGAGGCAGCTGATTGATGTCTAACTCTCTATCCCTCTCTCTTCCTCTCTGTGAAAAATCAATAAAATATATTTTTTAAAAAAAGAATCCACAGTAAAGCCTAGTGACACTAGTTAATAATACTCTATTGCATTTGTGAAGGTTTCTAAGATAGTGGATCTTGAAAGTTCTCATCACAAGAAGAAAAATGTTACTGTGTTATGGGTTTTAGCTATGGGTGTTAACTTTTTGTGTTAATCACTTGGCAGTATGCACATGTATCAAATCATTATGCTGTACACCTAGAGCTAGTGCAATGTTATATGTCAATTCTATCTCAACAAAATTTAAAAAATGAAATACCTACCTACTACCCAACAGCAGAACTTTAAGAAGAGGACTGGTCCGCCCATTAGCCCCGCCCTCTGGGCACTCGCAGTCTCCTTTCAGAGGAGCTCTGTTCCGTGTGGCCATCCTGTGTCTCTGCCAGGCCGGCCAATAATGGATGTACAGTTGTGTAAAGTTTAGGATAAGATGATTGTAAATGATCACACTTATATGTGGAATCTAATGAGCAAAATAAGCTGTCGAACAAAACGGATCTAGAGACAGAGAAGCATGGAACAGACTGATGCATCTAGAGGGAAGCAGGGAGGTGGGGGTGAGTGGGATGAGATTAACCAAAGAACTTATATGCATATTCCCATGACCCGTGGACACAGACTCTAGTGCAGTGAAGGCCTGGAGGGAGGGGTTAATGGAGGAACAAAAGAAGCGGGGGGGCATCTGTAATACCTTCAACAATAAAGATAAATTTTTTAAAAAAAGAAAACTATGCAGATTCAAAAATCCACATGGAATCTTGAGAGTAGGCATGGGTCATTCCTCAGCCTTGAGTATTCAGCTCTCCTGATGAGGGAGGCCTCTTGGATCAGTATTTTCATAGATACATATTAAAAAAGAAGTAAGAATTTTCTCGTTTTTAAAAAGGCAGTTTTGCTATTAAAATGTGATGTCAAGAAGAGCCAGGGATAGTGTTCAGAGATGTGTGGGCTCCAACGTGGTTCAGGTGTAAGTAGCTGGCTTTGTGTACGACACGTTTCCTGGCGTTTACACAGTCTCAGTTCTTAGATCCAAATTGAGAATCACGGATACGTGCATAGCCGGGGGAGGGAAACGAGGTTTGCTTTATGTTTGTTATACATTTGCCAATCATCCTTTCAATCTCTGTTGAATTATCTCCTGAAGCCCCTAGGAGCTTTGTATGTCATCTTTTGAAACAGTCAATCACTTTATTAGGTTTTTAAAAAGAGCATTCATCATGTCATTTCCATTAGCCACTTTGTAAATTAATGCAATTTCCTTCCTGTTTAACCTGTTTGCAAGAAACTATTTTACACTTCTGCTGCAGTTCACTAGAGCTCAGTTAATTCATAATTTAAGTTGTAGTCTAATATGTAAAATGAATGATTTTGACTCATTTTTTTTTTTTACTCATTTAAATGGTTATAGACACAAGAGCTGCATTTGTTACTGAGATTCATGATGTGTGTGCTGCTTCTGTTCCCCAGCGCTGGGATCCCGGCACAGGCCAGACCTGGTGCCTAGCACACCATCTCTGTTTGAAGCTGCTTCCCTGACGACCACCATTTCATCCTCTTCCTTATATGTCAATGAACAATGTCCACATGACAGGACGACGCTATATTCAAACAGGTAATACTTGGCGTGATCAAATTGCCACACCTGCTGTTACCACATCAACATCACAACTAGATCAATATCTCTGAATGAGAACATGCTGTCCCTAACAACCAGGATGTGCCTGTCACCTGCTCTGTAAGTAAGAAAGAGAGAACATTGTTGCTTGATTTTTACTGTGGCAAGAAATGCACCTTAGGGAAGAACTCCTCTGATTTTTCTTATGTGAATCATTACGTTTGGTTCCGTGAAAGAAGACAAATCTTTCATCATTTTTCTTTTAATGGTTTTTAAATTTATTTTTTAATTACAGTTAATGTGCAATATTACATTGGTTTCTGGTATACAACAGAGTGATTAGATATTTATATATCTTGCAAAGTGATTACCCTGGTAAGGCTAGTACTCATCTGGCACCATACGTAGTTATTACAATATTATTGACTATATTCCCTGTGCTGTACTTTACATCCCCATGTCTATTTTTATAATTGCCAATTTGTACTTTTTAATCCCTTCACCTTTTTTATGTATCCCCTTAAGCCCCCTCCTATTTAGCAACCATATGTAAGTGAAATCATATGGCATTTGTCTTTCTCTGTCTGACTTGTTTCACTTAGCACAATACCCTCTAGGTTCATCCTTGTTATCACAGATGGCAAGATACTACTTTTTATGGCTGAGTAATTTTTCATTATACATACATATATACATACCACATCTTCTTGATCCATTCATGGATTGATGGATGCGAGGTTACTTCCCTGTCTTAGCTATTGTAAATAATACTGCAGTGAACATAGGGGTGCATATGTCTTTTTGAATTAGTGTTCTGGCTTTCTTCAGATAACTACCCAGCAGTGGAATTGCTGGGTCAAATGGTAGTTCTATTTTTGGTGGGTGGTTTTTTAAAGAACTTCCATAATGTTGTCCATAGTAGCTACATCAATTTATAATAGTGCAAAAGGGTTCTCATTTCTTCACATCCTTCCCAGCACTTGCTGTTTTTTGATTTATTGATAATAGCCATTCTGACGAGTGCAAGGTAATATCTCATATGTCTGTTGGCCACCTGTATGTCCTCTTTGGAGAAATGTCTATTCAGGTCATCTGCCCATTTTTTAATTCAATTATTTGGAGGGATTTTTGCTGTTAAGTTATATGAGTTGCTTAATCTGTTTGGGATATTAACCCCTTATAGAATGCATCAGTGAGGAATATCTTCTCCCAGTCAATAGGTTTTCTTTTCATTTTCTTGATGGCTTCTTTCACTATACAAACACTTTTTAGTTTGATGTAGTCTCATTTGTTCTCTCTCTCTCTCTCTCTCTCTCTCAGTAATTTCTTATGAATGGATTTTTTAAGCAAATAATCTTGGTTAATATTGCAGAGATAGCTGCAAAGATATTTGAATACTCTCTTTTCATATGAGTGACATTAGTGACTATGGTAGACAGAATAATGGCCCCCAAAACTGTTCACACCCTAATCCCCCGAAATCATGACTATATTACCTTATATAGCAAAAGTACTTTGCCAGTTTAATTAAGTTAGAGATCCTGAGGTTGGAACAGTAACCTGAATTATTTAGATAGGTCGGTTGTAATTACTAGGGCTTTAAAAGAGGAAGACAGGGAGATGAGAGTCAGAGGAGATGTGATGCCAGAGCAGAGGTCAGAGAGAGAGAAAGCTTTGAAGATGAGACAGTGCTGGCTTCGGAAGTGGAGGAGGAGGCCATGAACTGAGGAATGCAGGCAGAATCTAGAAGCCAAAAAAGGCAAGACAAGTGATTCTGCCTTAGAGCGCCCTCAAAGGAACACAGGACGTCTGACTACCAGCGTTGTAAGGTAATAAATTTTTATTGTTTTATGCCTCTACATTTATGATAATTTGTTACAGCAGCAGAAACTAATATAGTGACTCTCAAACGCTTGATGTAAATTTGAGCATCGAGGTGGGTTAGAAAGGAAATTAATTTATGAGACGTTTTTCCTTTTTAAACAGAATGTTCCCAAACATTGTTTCTAGGAATAGAAAGTATCTTCACAAAGAGGTCACAACATTGCCTGTGGGATTAGCTGTTTTACTTATTCTGTTTTTACATACAGTTTTGTAATTAGCTTTCATTTGAGGACAGGGACTACTATGTACACACTCTCAATAATTATCTGCTAAATATTGAACAAGTTCTGGTTGAAATCTACCTCTCGAGAATCAAGATCCAAAGCCGTGCAGGGAAAGTGCTTCTTAAACTGTAAGTCATTTTCCACCTGCAGGCTAGCAGCTTGATCCATTCGATGTGGTCGATTCATTTTTAATATATGCATATTTATAGATTCTAGCTCTGTCCTTTGGCAAGTGAAGGCTTGGAGCTTCTGCAGAAATACTTCTTTGTTGCTGTTTCCTTCTCTCTTGGCTGGGTACAGGTTAGGTGACAGCAGGTGAGGCAGCCAGGCTACGTCTAGGGAAGTGGAACACATCGCCAGGTGAGCCAGAAATCTCAGCTGGGCTGCAGTTTGGATAGCTCTGTGGGAAGGCCAACAAATAAGGCTCCATCATAAATTAGTCAGCTCACCTGAACTGCAAAAGTGATTTGGTTAGCTTCCTTGGATTAGAAAAAGTTAAGGTGACGTATACCTATATGAATGTGTACTTTGACTGTCCAGATTTGTTATGTAAATTAGTCAAGCAACAGGTATGTGTTTTTTTTATCTGCATGGTCCAGCTGCACACCCTTCATTTGCTCTCAAATGTAAATAGACTCGAAAGATGGTTGAAAAGTCACAGGAAGTTCTTTGCAAGGTCAAAACAATTCTCATATGAAGCCGTGGTGGTGACTTACGGTTTGCTTCTGTTCTCATTATCAGGGTCATATAATTGGGTGTGCTGTTAAATTATTTGCTAGAACTTTCAGCATAAAAATCAAAGGGTTTTGCTTGTTTTGGTGTCAGTGGTCGTATGTAGTTAGGTATCCAGTGTTGGTCTAAGGTATTCAACTCTTGGGAATTTATAAGGTTCTCCCAAGGGTCCGGCACTGCCTCCTGCTGACTCCCAACCCTCCTGGTCAGCGTGGGAGCCCCCAGTGCGTGCCCTACCTCTGCATGCTCCGGTTGTGGTGTAATTCTTGGTCCTTTTATTTATGCGGACACTGGTTATCATTTATTTGAACCCAATGTAAGCGGGCATTTTCCCGGCAAATCGCATCGTAACGGGAAGAAAGAAATCCAATAATGGTCTGACTTTGCAAAGTCTATCTGAGTTATCTTGCACATTTTCGTTGCTGTTGAAATGCCAGGCCCTCCGTATTTGACGGCTGTCTCTACGCATCGTTTTTGGAAAAAACTCGTCTCCCGCGCTTTGGTATAAAAAGCGATGTGACGCGTTTACTCGTTTCCCGCAAGCAATGTGTGAATATGAAAAACAAAAATGTTTTCTATGATTTTCTCTTTCGTTTTGTTTTATTGTTGAAATGAATTGTTTGAAATACGTCTTTCTCGGCATTATATCTCCAAGTTGCAATTTCACAGTTGTCAGCCGAGGTTGGGTTCAGTGACAAGAACAAGAAGCAATTCTGTCTTACTCAGAAAGGGATTTGATGGAGAGAACCGAGTGCCGACAAGCTCTGTGGAAAGGCTGGGGGTGTGCACACCGGCTGGACATCGGGAATCAGCCCTGAGCGCACCACTCAGCCGGCCCACCAGCAGCCTGCAGCCTTCACCACAACCAATGGGTGCCCTGCTAACAAAGCAAGCCAGGGAAAAGCATGTTGGTGAACCCAGAATGTTTTTAAATAAGCTAACATTTAAGAATTAAGCAGTTTCATGAAAATACCCAGATTCTTTTGAAAAACCACGAGCTTTGGCCCAGCATACATGGCTCAGTGATTGAGCGTCAACCTATGAACCAGGAGATCATGGTTCAATTCCCACTCAGGACACATGCCCAGGTTGTGAGCTCGATCCTCAGTAGGGGGTATACAGAAGGCAGCCGATTAATGATTCTCATCATTGATGTTTCTATCTCTCCCTTTCTGAAATCAATAAAAATCAATTTTAAAAAAAGAGAAAAACCACTAGCTTTGGCATCACCTGGTTATATTGGGTCTTGGTATCGTTCCGCTGAGGGGAGAAGCGTGAATCCTCCAGCTCACTACCCTCTGCTTCACTCATCTCTGCAGTTGCCTGCCTGTGGGTATTTCAGCTGTTAGCCTTGATGGAGAGGAGAAGCCACTGACAAGCTTTAGGGAAGTAATATGGAAAAGGTGCAGGAAAAACACAAAGGTGCTAAGAACCCTCAAGACAAATAATGGCGTTCCAACTCCTGAAAGTCAATATTCCTGTTTCTCCCACCTACTGGGTCCAACCCTGACTATTCCACAGGAAAACCTTACCAGCAAACTGAAGAGAAATGGCCAGATGTTGTTTCTATCCTATCTTCCTAGACAGCCCTCCTAGTCCTCTTGGTATCGCTCTCTTTTTTAAAAAACATATTTTACTGGTTTTTTACAGAGAAGAAGGGAGAGGGATAGAGAATTAGAAACATCAATGAGAGAGAAACATTGATCAGCTGCCTCCTGGACACCTCCTACTGGGGATGTGCCTGCAACCAAGGTACATGCCCTTGACCAGAATTGAACCTGGGACCTTTCAATCTGCAGGCTGACGTTCTACCCACTGAGCCAAACCAGTTAGGCCTCATGGTATCTCTTGAAGCAACAAATACAAAGGATTCCAAACCTCATCTAGCCTGTTAGTTTAACATCTAATTCCAAAGCCTGCAAAGGAGAGGAGTTGAATATCAATGTTATCATTCACATCGAGGTTGTTCTTTTTATTTATGCATCATTTTTTTCTGTTCAAGCCAAGTGGCTGTTTCCTTTTGAACATTATGCTATATACTAGGGACCCAGTGCACAAATATTTTTGCATGGAGGGGGGTGCGGGGGTCCCTCAGCCTGGCATGTACCCTCTCTCAGTCTGGGACCCCTCGGGGGATGTCCACCTGCTGGCGTGCCTGGCCAGCCTGGGTGAGGGGCTGATGGCCGTTTCAGGCTGCCCACAGTCCCTTCAGGGTTCAGGTCCCTACTGGGGTGCCTGGCTGGAAGCAGATATCTGGGATTTATTTAACTTCTATAATTGAAACTTTGTTACCTTGGTCCCCCCTTCCCCCCCCCCCACTCGAAGCCTGGGTTGCCCCCAGCCCGGCAGGTATCTGGGGTTTGTTTATCTTCTATAATTGAAACTCTGTAGAGCTCCTCCATTGCCTGGGGCAACTCCAGCTCTGTGGCCACCACCATCTTAGTTGAGTTAATTTGCATATTTGCTCCTGTGAGTGTGGCTTGTGGTTGTAATGGAGTGAGGGTCAATTTGCATATTACTTTTTTATTAGATTAGATTTCTGCAATTTAATTGGCTGTAAGTACTTCAACTAGCAATTGTCATTCAACCCTCTTTTTTGAATCCTTACCTTTGAAAGGTGTTAATGCCTGGATGTCTCCACTCCAGAATCTCATCCTGCAGCGAGAAAGTGATGTCCGTAGAACTGTTCGTTTTTTAAAAGGATTATTCTTTGTAACTTCAAAAACTCCAGTGGCAATTCATTCTTTTTCTTTTTAAGTGTAAAACTGACTGGGAAGCAAAGGAAAATAGTGCCATGTTTAACGCATCTGCTGAACCTGATGATCGGGAGCACGAGTTTCACTGTGCAGTGACCCTGTGCAGGGTCAGAGTGTGCCCTTCACAGGAACGAAGAGAAACTGTTGTGGGTACATGCTTCCCAGGCAAACGGTGGGGTTTAAATTCTGAAGTTTTGATCCTTGGCTTTTCTTTCTAGTAGGAACTCTGTTCTTTGAAAGGAGGCGTGCATTGCGCACTGAGGAAGGCAGAGGCAAAGTGTGCTACCTCAAAAGTTAAGAACAGTTTGATGTGGAAATCAGTTAGACTCATGAATATTAATTCCTTTCATGATTTCCTGCACAGTTGGTAGCAAAGCTAAAGCTCCGATTATGCATAAGGATCGAAAGCCCTGCTTGCATTCCATTGTCTTTCTACTTTACCTTCAAAGACGCCTTTACCGACATCACCTTGCTGTTCCTTCTCCCGCTTTGCTAGTGTCTGTTCCAGTGGTGGGCTCACCCTGGAGACACGGGGAACGTTGTGAGACGGGTAGGTGGTGAGAGGAAAAGTCACTGCTCATTTGCACATAGAGGTTCAGCTGGCAAAGGCTGCCTAAGTGACGACGCCAACGTCCCAGGCCTCAGAGGCCGAGCCAGTGGATCGGACCGCAGTTCTGTACCCCTTTCTTCCTGCCAAGAGAGTATATAGACCCAGGAGAGGTGAACAGTTGTCTCTAGCCACAAGCCCCTCCCCTCAGACTGCTTACCATTCACATTTAAAGACACAAATAGAGCCATCCGTCAAGTTCAGAGGACCCATCAGCTTACAGATTTATCTAAAATATAAGGAAGGAGAAATGCAGAGCTATGCATTGTGTGACCTATCCAAGGTCACAGAACGTGCTAATGGGATTTAAACCAGAGCACAGGCCTCTGGGGTCCAAGCCTCGGTCCTTTCCCCAGTTCCCCTCTTTCGTCACGGCCTGCAGGTCCTGCCAGCCTCTCTTTTGTGTGTGCGACGCACAGGCAATGATGGTTGTGTTCTCCATAACATGAATCCTCGCCCTGTGTTTGAGCCACTTTTTCATGGTTTAATAACTGAAATATTCCCAGCAGGCAAAAAGGTGGGCTTAAGTCAATGTCCACCTATGGTGTTTATCCTAGAAGTCATTGGCTAAGTTTCCTTCTTAAAAGCATCATGGCTGTGGGAGATTTTTTATCATCGTACTAGTTAAACTGTTAATAATAATTACAACAACTACAATAGTAGCTCATTATCGGACCCTATTAAGAGTCTGTGTTAAGTTTCTTACATGAATGAAGTTGCTTAAGTCTCACAGCAACCTGAAAATAAACCGTGACGTTGTGTTTGTTTCCTCTAGTTGACAGATGAAGGGTGCTTTACAACATTACAGCCATGGTTTCTGCCCACAGCACTGACGTAGCATCAAAGGCTCGGGCCTCAGCTCGTCGATGGCTGCCCCCACCCACATTGTCACATCTCAGACAAGATGACTTTCAGATGATGCTTTCAATGGAAATGCAGTAATATCCACACAACTCCTCTTCCTCTTCATTCATTTGCCTCGTCTTTTTCCCCTGTAATTTTGAGTGAGGATTTTCACTTTCCAAGATGTGAGAGACTGGCTGTGTTCAAACACTCAAAATAAGGCATATTAATTTAAATTCACAAGAAACTAAAATAGCTATTTCCTCAAGGTTTTGTTGTTTTTGTTAAATCTTCACCCAAGGATATTTTTCCATTTTATTTTAGAGAGAGGGGAAGGGAAGGGAAGGGAAGGGAAGGGAAGGGGAGACAGAGAGAGAGGGAGAGAGAGAGAGAGAGAGAGAGAGAGAGAGAGAGAACTGTTGATGTGAAGAGGACACATTGATTTGTTGCTTCTTGCACATGCCGTAACCAGGGCCAGGGATCGAGCCTGCAACCAAGGGACATGCCCTTGATGGCAATGGAACTGGGGACCCTTCAGTTCCCAGGCTGACGCTGTATCCACTGAGCCAAATTAGCCAGGGCTATTTCCTCACGTTTTTATTTCCAGTTCTGCAGGTGGACACCAAATGCTACATGATCATTGGGAAGAGACTTTTGTTAGTTATGTTTCAGCGTGATTTAGAAAACTGTCTTCTGTTGACATAGTAAGGTTGGCAGGACATTTATTACTTAACCAAATGAAGGGAGAAGGAAGTTGGTTGCAAAAAGTTTCTACTACAGTTCTCTAACCATAACCTCAAGGGAGGGACAGTGCAGGCTTGCAGTACCTGTTACAAACACAGCAGCGACCTGCTGAGCCTGCTTGGCAGCCTGGGACTGGCCCCTCGGGAAGCCTTCGCAGGCCTCCTGCTGGTGCCGGCATTAAATCTGACCTCTCCAGACTCTGTGCACTTATGCTTCTTAATCTGGTTACTCCAACCATGCAGACAGCCCTTCTTACCACCCCCACCTCCTCCCGGGGCTGGGTCTTTCTCTTGCATTTTAATTATTATAGTCATTAATTAGATTATTAGTCCTCAGACTGCCACTCCTAGCTATCTAGCATTGGCCAAGTCACTTTACCTTTATGTGCTTGTTTCTTCATTTGTAAAATGTGATTATGAAATGATAATTGGAAAGTATTTATAATACCTGGCACACAAAGTATTTGTTAAAATAACCATGTGATCCCGGATTCTGACACCTGGAAGCTTTCTGGTAAGTTCCACTGTGAAGGGCAAGATGGGCTTGCCTTGGCAACAAGCCATGCAGAGTACTTCATCAGGTCTGACTAAAAACATGGCAGTCAAGGAAGCAGAAAGCACATTCAGAATTTCAGAGAACTTAGTAAAGGGAATTGGTTGTGGAATGTGGGGAGGCTGGCAGCATGAAGGGGGAAGGAGAGAGACCCAGGAAAGTAACTGCAGGAGGCAGCCATCACCTAGACGCAGGAAGGAGGGTCCCACCTGGGGACAGCTGCCACTTTGGGGACAGGGACGGAGGCAGAGGCTATCACTTAAAGAGCTGGGATAATGGCAGGGACACAGCTGCCTCCAGAGACACCAGCCAAAAAAGGAAGGAGAAGATAAGAGAAGAGGCCCAAAGGCTTCCTCCCTCCACCCACTCCTCTCCCGCCAGGTTCTGCACCAGCACAACCTGGCCAAGGAGCCCGAGGAGCGTCCTTGTGGCTCTCCGCCCCAGCCTTGCAAAGCAGAGTTGAAGCCGGATATATATGCTAGTAATAGCCACAGTCCATAGAACCAAAGCTAGATAGATGTAAGTCTTCACAAAAAAGATTTGCAAAGGTCAAAGCTGCACAAGGGAGAATGTGTGTGCAAGCAAAGGAATTGATTTAAGGAATCGCTTCCTTATGAAAGGAATCCTAGAGACAGGTTTTTTTCACCATGCCAATGTAAGAGTAGTAGAAAGTAGCTGTGATTTTTTTAAGTGGTCTGTGCCATTAGAGATTCCGGTTTTTACCAGTAAGTCTCTCTGACAGTCAGCAGTGCTCACCCTGGTGCTGTACTGGAGTAGATGGTCATAAGTACTCATAGGAATGTTTGAGCTAATTCTAGGCACGTGGCATAGGCCAAAAGGTTCTTCAGCTCCAGCATCCACAGAGAGAGGACAGCCCTCACTCATGCCACCACTCATGCCAGGACCCCACGCCACCCCAGCTCATCGACGGACTATCACTCAGTCTAGAACACATACCGGGCAGAGGGATGGTTTCGCTTCCATTGGTCTTACAGTGAAGAATTTAATCAAGTTTTCTCCAGCATCAGGAAACTAGGTCAGCAAGCAAATGATGGTACAGATTTGTGGGAGAATAACACTCCTTAGGGCCCTAAAGCAGAAACCTGCTTTGCTATAGGCAAACCTAAGCGTGGGGCATATCTTTTCACTTGGGTGAGGGCACTGCATAAAACATTGGAGCCTGGTACAAGCTTCATAATATGCCTGTTAGTTTAGCTTCCACCCCAACCCCAGGAAAACACACACACACACACACACACACACACGGGATTTATATCACATAGTCTGCACTTGGATTTTATTAGATGCTTTTAAAAAAAATTATAAATTCTGAAGTTACTAAAGGCCCAATACATGACATTCGTGCACTGGGAGCAGGATCACTCAGCCCAGCCTATGCCCTCTTGCAGTCTGGGACCCCTTAGGGGATGTCTGCCTGCCAGCTTAGGCCTGCTCCCTGCAGGATCCTTAGCGCTGTGCCGTGGAGGCGGGAGAGGCTCCTGCCACACTGCAGCTGTACTCGCCAGCCTGAGCCTGGCTCTTGGCTGAGTGGTGCTCCCCCTGTGGGAGCACACTGACCACCAGGGGGCAGCTTCTGCGTTGAGCTCCCTAGTGGTCAGTGTGCATCATAGCGACCAGTCGATTTTCATATTAGCCTTTTATTATATAGGATTAGTTTTTCAAATTATCCCCCATATGTTTCAGCATGGGCAGAAAATTGAAGTGAATTTTTCAGTTATCTGACATTTTATGAAGAACAATTTAGGGTTCAACATTAATTCAAAGAACACTTGTTTTTTGATGAATTGGTACATGGTGATATTTCTAGGTGCTTTTTGTGCAGTAAGGTTTATGGGGGCTGAGGTGGAGTGGCAAGTGTTGGCCAGCCTTTGGATATCCTAACTTACCAAAAATAACCTTTTTTATCCATTTTCTGCCTCTTTGTTCTAAGACAAAAACAAACAACTACTTCTTTATTTCCCGTGACTTTGGCCACTAGTGTTGGCACGTGTCTGGGAGAAGGGCTCGCTGGTAGTGGGTATGTCTCTGCAGACCAGGCCCAGTACTCTGCCTTCCTTCATTGATTCTCTAGAGAAATGCTTCCCAAAGCATCACTACCTCCTCAGGACTTATGCTCACTAGAGTTTAAGAAGTAAAGTTCTTTCAAGGTACTCCTCTCTCTGTATTGACTGAGGCCTGAACTATTTCTTTGCCTTGTGGTTCAGCTAAAACACAGGTGGGGTCATTCAAGGAATCAAAAGGACATGCATGTAATACCTGAGATGCAAAACCACAGCAAAATGGACGGGTTTCCAGAATATTGTGAGGAGATGGGACCTCAGATCCTCTCTCATATCTCAGACTGACCAGGCATGTCCTAAACAAAGTGCCCTTGCCCCGAAGGTATTTTAGGTTAGCACCGCTTGTGGGGAATACATACAGCAACCTGCTTCTCAGCCCACACCTCTGACCTTAGGCCATTTCAGCTCAGCAGCTCTTCTTGACCCGAGTCTGCAGAGATCCTGATTGAGCGGCCAAAGCTCTTCTCTTTCGAATCACATGGTCTTTACTGACTCTTGTTCCGCTCAGAGGTTCATTTGGTCCTTCCGGGCCCCTGGAAGTCGCCCTCTCTGTCCTGACCACTTCTCTCTGTCCTTTTGATTTGTCCACACCACACTCAATAGTTAGTTCTGCGCTTTGGTTAAGCGGGTCTGATACAAGCTGGTGTCTTGCTCCTGCACGAGTGGCCCCACAACCCCACCCAGGGCAGCACCTCGGGCTTGTCTGCTTCACCTCAGCTCCTTCAGCTGCTGTGGCCTCTCTCTGAGGTGCCCCCTTTTGGCCAACCCATTGCATTCCCACTTGCCTTCTGAGCCATCATCTCTCGCTTTGCTCTGATATCACAGACAGAATGGTGGTGACTTGCAGGGCCTGAGCGCCGGGAGGGGTGAACCTCTTCCAGGCTCGCTTTAGCAGCGCCCACCATTCCTCCTCCATCCCTGGCACCCTGTAGGGCGGGGCTCTGCCAGAATCCCGTTTCATTTTGCTCCTCTGATAAACCGCAAATATACACAAAGAAAAACAAGCAATTTCTTCCGAGGCTAGAAGAAAGTTGATTCCCACATCCCCCGTTTAATCCCCTGTTGCCTGTGAAATGCTCTCCTTGACTTGCTGATCTTTGGGGGAAAGAATTTCACCTTGGAAGTCCACAGTAAACCTGTGTTGAGGACTCATTAATTTCAGAGAAACTAACAGCCCCAGCCCCAGACAGGCAGACTAAACACAACCAGCCTTTTGCTTTTAGCTCATTATAGTCTGGGTGTCAGGAGAATTGGGTACGTGAAATGAGGGAATTGGGAGACAATGATAAAAATCTCAAGTCAGAATAGTATTAATCCAGGATGTATTTATTTAATAGCCTGCTTTCAAGGATAAAGTAATAAAGAGGAAATATATAATGACATAAAGGAGCTCCTTATTTTTGAAAATCAGTGACCGGAAGGTCACATAAGAACTTTAAAACAACCAGACTTGTTTTCTCAACAGAGGAGTTGGCTGAAATGTAAAGGGCGCCCCGGTGGCCCCTTGGAGAAAGTATATGTGAGCATTTCAGTCTTTTCCCTCCTTGTTTCTCATCACACTGCAGGGGTGCTTCTGAGTGCCGAAGCATGGGGTCTGGGAGAGCTGTTTTATCTTTTGTTCATATGCGAGTGCATCTGGGTTGGTGCTCAGTCATTCCAACTGCCGTTACTGCCATTTTCTTTGCCGTCACGGAGTCATGAGGAGAGAAGGCAGGCCTTTCAAGACCAGGGCAAGCTAGTTTGTGAAGTGGATCAAGTTTTCACTTTTTTGCCTTTTTTCCTGCCCACCCTCCTGATGTTTTCCCAATCCCCGTAGCTCAGCTTGTCCTCAAACAATCATGGAGCTCTGGAAATGGAAGGGTCCTTTTTGACATCTTGTCATCCAACCCCTTTATTTTTTGTATCAAAATTCTGTATGTCAAGTTTAACAGTCAAATAGTTGTATAAAGTTTTTTAGGAAAAAGGGCAGGTGCTGCCTGGCCAGCATGGCTCCGTGGTTGAATGTTGACCTATGAACCAGGAGGTTCGATTCCGATTGGGGCACATGCCCAGGTTGGATCCCCAGTGTGGGGCATACAGGAGGCAGCTGATCAATGATTCTCTCTCATCACTGATGTTTCTATCTCTCTCCCTCTTCCTTCCTCTCTGAAATAAGACTTACTTACTTACTTACTTATTTATTTATTTATTTATTTATTTATTTATTTATTTAGAGAGAGGACCAGAGAGTTGCTGAGTGAGGATACTGAGGTTGAGGTTGCAACGTAACTTAATAGCAGAACAGGAACTAAGACCTACATTTCCTAACTCCTTGGTCAGGGCAGCCTCTTTCCAAATAGACAGTATCATAAATAATGGATTCATCCACAGTGAGTGTGGTCCTAGTAGGGTGTGATGAGTTTCAAAGGCTATTTTGCAAAGAGCCCTTTGTATTTTTCCTTAGACTGGTTTCTCATTAGGAGTCAGTAAATCAGGAAGCATCTGAGGTCTTACCAACACCTTCATGCTCCACAGACAAACCCCACGGAAGGGAAAGTTCATGGGAAATGTTGACAACAACAGTGGCTAACTTATATTTAACTTTTGCGCCTTTTTAGCTTTGCATGTAACTGAAGTTGTACCTGGTCCCACCAACATGAGAACAAATGGGGTTACAGTCAGATACCAAAATCCACTGGTGCTTTCCCATCTACTGAGGCAGATGCTGAGTCCCCTGTTACGTCCCCTGCAAATGGACCTTGAGTCCCTGGAGGTGTCTCCTAGGTGATCACAAGTCCAAACCCACTGAGAGCCGTCACTCTCCCTCATCCCTCAGCAGGCACTTCTGTCTCCCACCAGGGCTGGAAGGTCCCGCCCACCCCATGCTGGGCCTTTAGCTATCCACAGCGGAGGCCCAGAGCCATGGCACATGGGGAAGAGCACCCTTACTTGATGTCTTATAGACTTTGAGGAAATAGCTCTATTGGTTTTTGTCTGTCTGTACTCTCCCTCTCCCCTTCTCCTCTATGACTTTCTCTGTGTCTCTCACTCTAGGAATCAAACATGAGTCCTTGGGTTAGCCTGCTACATGAACTAGATGCGATTCAATTCCTTTGCTTTCGCAGACCTTCCTCAATCCTCAGCAAATAGACTGGGCCTGCCCACCAGGCAGATCTAAATCCTATGAATAGATACTGCTTTGTGTCTGTTCTCAGGCTGGGATCCTTATCATATCTATTAATATAGACAGGACAGTACACATACTCACACTTCAACCCAATATCCCCAAATATGTGGGAAGGCCTTCTCAACACAGGGCATGGTATAGCATCCTATACCGGATAGCAAATGTGGAAAATCTTTGCATGAGGAATTATACTCTTCGTACTAATAGATACAGGAGAAGGCTACTGCTGTTCAGTTCAATGAAAGACCTATGCAAAGTGAGTAAGGAGAACAGAGTCAGGAAAGATGACTGGCCTGGAGCTGAGGTGATGCCCGCAGCAAAGGAGGAGAGTGCAAAGGGCAAAAGCTGCATATCCCTTCTGGTCTCTGCCATGGTCTTTGGCATAATAAGTGCTCAGAAAAAGTTTCTCCATGATCCAAATGCAGTGTTGGAAGTACTTAAGCTTGGGTGAACTAAGAAAGGATCCCGAAAAAGTGAAATGCTATTTTATTAAAAAGGTTAATTCCAGGGAGATGTGTATTGATCACTTGCTTCTGGCCATTGTAACAGTTATTATGCATTTAACTCTTCCAGTGCAGACTGATGAGCCCTGGGCTCAGCGCCCCACACACCATGAGCTAGCAGAGCGCCCCAGTTGATTGGCATTCAATCTCACATGTCAGACTGGTTGAAACAGATTTAAAATGGATTTCCTTGCCTCAGTGACTTAGAAACAGTTCTTGGTAAAAAAGGGGCTCCCACATAGAGCCCTCTCAGCGGGGTTTCTGAAGAGCTAAGGAACTGGATGTTTTTGTGGAAGAGCACAGCTCTCTGATGTAACTGGAGATTCCACCTCTTTGCCAAGACAGAAAGACAGGTCACCCCTCAGATGGAAATATTTACATGAATTCTGGGGGGTGGCGAGAGTTTCACCTTTTCATAGCACTTACCTAATATTTATGAAGCCTCTGACTATATATGGAAGGTAACTTTTTGGAAAACGGGTTAAGTTATAGCTACCGTTAGGTAATATACAATTTTTTCATTTTTTGTTTGTGATAACAACCCTAAGAGCATGTAGTGGATGCCTGTTCTATACCATTTAGTCTGCTGAGCACTCTACAGATTTATTTTATTGATTGCACTTGTCAACCTTATAAGATAAGCACTGGTGGAATGAGAAAAAGGGACTTACAAAGAAACATACATAACAGTAACATAAAACAGTCCATTATTACCAAGGCCATTGTGTACCAAACCTAAGATTATATAAAAAACACTCCTTGAGCCCTGACCGGTTTGGCTCAGTGGATAAAGTGTCGGCCTGCAGACTCAAGGGTCCCAGTTTTGATTCCGGACAAGGGCATGTACCTTGGTTGCGGGCACATCCCCAGTGGGGAGTGTGCAGGAGGCAGCTGATCGATGTTTCTAACTCTCTATCCCTCTCTCTTCCTCTCTGTGAAAAATCAATAAGATATATTTTTAAAAAACACTATTTGACTCGTAAAATGAACTTCTAGACACTGCTGAAATATTTGCCTCTAAAATCTGTAATTCTTCAACCGTTATGAATGTAGTCTCAAATGTACCACTTGAAAGCATTCCCATTTTTTTTTTTTATCTCATGCAATGGAACCTTAGTCAATTTGGAAGTGGCCCCATAAATGACAAAAAAAGAACACAAATAGCAAATGGTCTCGTCAGTGGACTCATATGATGTGATTTAGGCTTAGGTCAGGGTCTCTTCCATATCAATATGTTGCTAGAGAAAGAGCCATATCTTATGAAATCTCATAGCCTGGTATTGAAAGGTAGAAGTGAGCCCAGTACTGGAAATGCTTCAGCCCAAGTAACAGAACACCCGTTAGTAGACACAGCTTGAACTTCCCAGACAGGATGGTGAGACCCACTGGTTAGCTCCAAAGAGATAAGCAGAGATGTTTATCCCCTCAGTCTTCAGGGTACTGAGCAGGACCTGGGGCAGCTGAAGCCACGAGGTTATTCACCTCAGTTACCAGCAGTCTCCTCCATGTTCCCCTGATACCATGTCCTGTGAATCGCATGATATTAAAACCGGTTGAGCAGTGCTGGCCTGATATGTTATAAAGGGTGTTTGTCATTTACTTCACATGAAGTTCAGAACTATGCAGTGCAGGGTGAGTACAGCTGCCCAGTGACATCCCAGAAGTCCAGGCTCTGTCCATCTTCCTGCTTTGCTCCCCTATCTACTTTTTGGGTTTGCTTCTCTGCATTGCCACATGGTCACAAGGTGGCTGCCACAGCCTCACACATCATGTCCTCGCTCCAGGGATTTATGCCAGAACAGAACAAGAAGAACCAGGAAAGCAAGGAAGGGTGTTTCTCATTATAAGAATTTGTTTTTTTACCTAGTTTACAGGGGACTAAGGGGAGCTTTCCCAGTCCGATCCCACCAGATCACATGACCAGCTCTTTTTGCAAAGCAGGCTGGGAAGAGATCTACCTGCACTGACACTACTGGTCTCCACCCTCTACCTAAACTAAAAGTTGGGGGTTCTGTTAGCAAAGACAGAGCACTGTGGTGGTTGTGCAGGCACCAGTGATAGTGCCAAACACAGCTTGTAAGGGAGAAGCCAGGAATTTTTAAATTGAGACAGATTTTTCAGCTTCTGAAGTAATTGTTTAGACTGTTTCCATCAAAATATCACCCATGTGATCACTTACCCTTGAAATTAAACGCCTCCTCTGTTGCAGTGAGTTTGAAACACAGCATCCTACAAATTAAAAAAAAAAAAACAGATTTATGCAAATATTAATCAAAGAAATTTAAGTTTTTTCTATTCATTTTCATTCAGAGACAAGGCAAGCAGCATTTATGATTTTTCAGCTTTGAGTTATAGAACTAAGAATGATTTTTTTGCTTTTTCTCCTGTTCAGTCATTTGCAGATTTTTTTGTCATGTATTACATTTGCAATGAAAAGGCATTCATATTTTTAATTATTTTTAAATCTGATGGGTTCCTAGGAATGTTGCTTGAGGTGTCTCAAGAACTGGACTACAGAGTTCATTTTGTTTCATTTCTTAAACATTAAAATCAAAGTCATCTTAAAACGAATGTCTCACACTACACATTTTAAAAGGGTAACTTTTCTTTGTTCAAGCAGTATTAACTTTGGATATTTGGAGATATTTTTTTCTCGCTTCCTCAGACTCGGCAGAGCAAAGTAGTATTTGTATTGTATTGCAAAAACCATATCAGAGATTCATGGCACTGAAGGGAGAAACTAAACAAATCATTACCTTTGATTAATTGATAAGTTTTAGAAGATTGGTTCATAATATTCCCAATGCTGAGTTGGAAAGAAAAAAAGAATAAGAAAGAAAACACAGCTATCCAGAATCTTTCCTTTATAGCCTGAAATCTTGGATTTGAAAAACAGAACTAATTCTGAACCCATTTGCTGTCTATGCTAAGGAATGGACGTTTTCAGCTTTGTGAATTCACTTTCTGATTATGAAAGCTCTATAGGAACTTTACACTACAGGAAATTTGGAAAAGAAAGTAGTTCTTAATCCCATGACTTGATAGAATTGTTATTGCCTTTGTAAACCCCAGTTAGGCTCTGTATGGTTCATTATATTATTGCAATCGCAGTGTAAATGCCACTTTAAATTATATCATACGTTTCTATAGTACCAAATGTTTTCTTCATACTTCTTTTCATGTTTGGTTTTATTTTTATCCAAGACCTAATTTAATAAAAAGATATCCCTCTCTACTCCATTTCCTCTCCACCAAAAATAATCATTTTTACCTTTTTAATCTAACTTTTTGGCTATTTCTTCTTGCGGGGGAGGGAAAATTCCCCTCTTCCCTTCTTGGTTCCTCTGGCTGGTTGAATAATTAAAATGACATAAGGCAATTAACAGGAGAAAATCAAGTTTTAAGATGTGCACACAAGGAAGTGACATAAGCATGAGGAATTCCAAAGCCACGAAGGCAAAATGAGGTATGTGTGTGATTTCGGACCAGGGAGGGACCTGGGACTTCAAAGGGAAGTCAGACAACTCATGGATGGATGAAAACAGTTAATGTTGAGTAAACAACTGTTTGCTGGGCCATCTAGAGACAATGGGACACAGAAGAAACTTTGATTAAAAATTCCTCTCTGCCACACCTAGTTCCAATCAAACTGTAGCGTTATAGGCCTTAAAAATAATCCACTCAAATGATCAATATTCCAAAGAGGTATTTTGGGGGATGGCAGACTCCCCATCATCTCTAAACAAAACACTGCTTCGTGGGGGTTTTTGTCCTCATTTTGGAAGAGGATAACATAGCTCCCTTTTATCACCCCTGCCTCTTGCTAACCTTCTCATTCCCTCTCTCCTCCTAGCAGAGTTGCATTGCAATTCAGGTTAGATTGTTACCTACCTTATTGTGTTATAAACACTGTTCACAAATGTGCCCTGTTGCAAGGTATCTTTACTTTTCCCGATATTTTTCCCAAAATTGTTTTGCTAAGTTAGTTGTCTGTGTACTTCTTTTTTTTTTTTTTTTTATTACATAAAGTTTTACAAAGATTGGTACATATATCTCTTTTTTCCCCTGCCCTTCCGCCCGCCTCCCC
>PVJC01030937.1:0-20909 GCA_004026665.1 Murina feae
TTTTTAAGTATAGCATATAGGGTAGGAGTGTAGACTATGTAGTTAGACTTCCTGAATTAAAATCCTTGATCTTCTACTTATTAAACCTGTAACTTTGTACAAGTATCACAATTATTCTGTGCCTCAATTTCCTCATCTGTAAATGTATTTACTTTTTAGGAGTATTAAAAGGATTAAATGTTATAAGGTTGAATACTACATAAAGGATTTAGGAGAGTACCTGCTATATCGTAGACACTTGAGAAGTGATAGTTATTATTATTACTAAATAGAATCTTAAAATAAAGAAGGTACATGTTCATTATATAAAACTTAGGAAGTACAAAAACAATAAGAAGAAAAACCACCCAGTGTCTCATCCCCCAGAGCGACCACTTATTACTAGTTTGACTTATTTATCTTTATTATATATCAAGTTGTACAACTTAGTAGTGTAGTCTTAGAATAGGTAAAATATCTGGTTGGCATTACTGGTGACCAAATTAGGTGAACTGTAGGTAAAAACACTGAGCAGATATTATAAAAATGAAATGTTAAGACCATGTGGAAACATAGGAAAATGTTTAGCATAATGTTAAGCGGGAAAAGATAAATGTAAAATTAACATGCATGTGCAGTATATTTGATTTTGTAAAATTAAATATGCGAAATAAAATTAGGGTTACTGGGGTAGGATTGTGTATAATTTATTGTAATCATTATTATTATACTTATTATTAGTATTGTTATTGTTACTTTAACCTATGTCAAATTTATTTTTTAAGACATGGTGCCTGGTCGAATGCAATTATTCTATGGCTGAGTCACTGGATGGCAGTGTGAATGCTGCTGTCCCCTTGTATCAGGGCTTGGAAGGGACGTGTAAAAACTAGCAATGTTGGTTGGTACTTGCTGGGTACTCACAAGAGGCTGATGTGCTGGGTTAGTTTGAGCAATTTTATACCCTCAGCTTGTTCAGGTATATATCTTGAGGGGTGTGTGTGTGTGTGTGTGTGTGTGTGTGTGTGTGTGTGTGTGTTTGTGTGTGTGTGTGTGTTGGGGGAAGAAAGTAGAGAGGGGAAAAACAGAATAAGGTGCAAAAGCAAGAGGTGAGGGGAAGCAAGATCAAAGATAAAAATAGGTTAAAGAGAGAAGGGGAATTCCTTGGGCTAGAAGTCGTAGAAAACATTCTGACAACTACAAATTGCACATTTTGTTTTAAATGATAATTAGTGCATCCCCCCAATAGCTATATTTCCAGTGCCGCCTTTCTAGATATTTAAATTAAAAGGTATGTTTGCGTTGGAGATTACATGCCATTTTTATTAAGAATCCTGAGGGTGCATGACATAGTGAAAAGGCAGAGTGGATTGGGTGTGGCATTCGTAAAACTTACAAAAATGTCCCAGGAAAAATAACTTGAAACTGCCTGAAGTTATTCTAAAGAAACAGCCAGATCATTACAGTGTGCATCCTGTTCTGCCAATGGTGACTGGACCCTGGCCCAGGATGAGTGGCAGTGCTCGCCAGCTTTCAATAGCAGGCATTTTCCTAATGGTGATTTTGCCAGGGGAAAGTGGGAGGTGGCTGGAGCCTGGTGAAAAGCCCTAGGGTGTTCAGAAATACTTATTTGTCGGACTCCTTTTAGAAGCATCTCTTAAGATGGAAGAGCGAGGTGCCTCTCTTTCACAGAATGGCTGCCTGCTGCCAGATTAGAATTCCCCCATAAAACCTCTCCTGGTAGTAACAGCAAGTAACTCAGACACACAGATCTTCTCTCAATTGAAAAAAATTCTTTTCTGAAATCAAAAGGACATTTGGATTTTACCTCTTAGGGTAAAAGAAAATAATAGCAATATATATTTTCTGTTTTGCATTGTTTGATAAAACTTTACCTCCGGGGATTTATGTTCCTTCGAGCTCAGGGAGGGCTATGGTTTCAGTCTTGCTGAGGCCCTCTTTTGGAGGTGGTTGCTGACACTCACTGGATGCAATGTTTTATTAAAAACGACATCAAAATGCAGAAAACAGTCCCTGTGAAAAGGAGCAGAAAGTGGTTCGTGCTATGACACTCGCTGAAATACAGAAAATACGTACAGGAGCAGTGAAGCATTGAAGATGCAGAAGGAAAACAGGAAGGACAAGAAATTCACTTTCAGGGAGAGCTGGAGGACGCTGGAGGACTTCCTCCGTAACCCTATCTTCTCCCGTGTGTTGGTGTAACTAATACCCTCCACATGTGCAAACAGCGAGGGACATGCATCTTTTGGGGTGTTTCTCTGGGATGTGTTTTCTGTCTCCGAGTTGAGGTGCAGGACTTTGGCCCTAATTGATTCCACCTTAGAAGGCAGGATGGGTAGTTAGTGAGCACGGTTTCCTCAACACATTTCACAATGAGTCTGCACTAAGTTATAGAAAAGTAAAGTTGAACGTTCTAGCCTGCTAACTTCCCAGCAGTTTAAGGACTGACCAAGTCCTTATCAGTAAAATTAAAACTCAATAGCACCAAGCAGATGGACACAACTGGGCTTTTGGGCAACTCAGTGGGGCCTCAGGGAATGTTGGGAACTGATTTGAATATTCCACCTCACTTTGGGTGACTGAGGTGTTGACAGGGCTAGGATAGGCATGTGTCACCCCTGGGCTGGGTCCAGAAGAAAGGTAAACATAGGATTCTTAAGCTCTCTTCCCCCACTTTGTTCTATAATACATTTAATCTTTTATTTGTATGTAATATACATATTCAACTGAAACTATTATATATATATATATATATATATATATATATATATATATATATATATACACACACACACACACACACACATGCACACACACACATATGGGCATGTGGGGTAAGGCAATGTAAGAATTTTGTGTTTCAAGGACTCAAGTGTAGTTGGGAAATGAGCACAAAAAACCAATACAATAGCATAACTATTGGAATTTAGAGATGTAGAAAGTGACAAGTGCAACCCCTTTGAAAAACTGTTTAGCAATGCATGCTCAAATAAAGCCTATACACACACACACACACACACACATATGCGTGTATATATATGTATATATCCTATGACCTAGCAATTCTATTTCTGGATATTTACCCAACAGAAATGAGTGTCTATGTCCATAAGAAAGATAAACACATATAAATGTTCATGCCAGCTTTAGTCATAATAGTAGCCCCTGAATTGAAGCAATCCAGATGTTTATTCACAGAAGAATAGACAAATTGCATTACATTCATAGACTAGAACACTACACAAAAAAATACACACTGTATTATTCCATTTATGTAAAGTTTAAAAAAGGCACATGTGTCTATTATGATGGCAGTTAAAATAATGGTTACCCTTGTTTGCCAAAGTACTGATTAGGATGGGATGAAAGAGAGCTTCTGAGCTGCTTAAATGTTTGATACCTTGATTTGGGCGGTGGTTATAGGTGTCCACATATGTAAAAACTAAAGCCATATAGTTAATATTTTTGCCCTTTACTGTGTGCCAATTATATCTCAATATATACAGTGAGTGTCCTATATAATAAAAGGGTAATATGCAAATTGACTATAACAGCAGAACGACTGGGAATGACTGGTCACTATGACACACACTGACCACCAGGGGGCGGATGCTTAATGCAGGAGCTCCCCACAAGGGGAGCTTTGCTCAGCCACAAGCCAGGCTGACGGCTGCCAGTACAGCAGTGGTGGCAGGAGCCTCTCCTGCCTCCTCAGCAGCACTAAGGATGTCTGACTGCCAGCTTAGGCCTAATCCCCTGGGGAGTGGGCCTAAGCCAGCAGGTGGACATCCCCCGAGGGGTCCCAGACTGTGAGAGGGCACAGGCCGGGCTGAGGGACCCCCCCCCCCAAGTGCACAAATTTTTGTGCACCGTGCCTCTAGTGATGAAAATAAAAGGAAGTGATATGGTAACATTTATGAGGCATCCATTACTTTCCCCTGGGGTAATGAGATGCTCACATGAACATTTGAGCTACTGGGTTGAGGGGGTTTGGGCCTTCCGATCAAGGTTTCAAGGATTCCGACACAAGTCAAGAAGCAGTGTTAGTGGTTCAGAGAGACAGTGGATTGAGGCCAAAAGTAGGGCAGTAGGAATGGAGGGAGGCAGAGGTGAGGGCATTTCAGGGGTAGAATGAGAAGGGGTCTCAGGTGACTGAAGCTGTATGTGGGAAGAGTGGGGGAGAGGAGAAAGGAGAGAGTAAAGACAAGAATGGCTTTAAGTGCCCTCCTGTTGGTGACTGGGTTGCAGGTGGATGCTGTGGCTAATAGAGGCATGTGGAGCAGGAACACATTTGGAACCACCTTAAATCATAAGACCAGTTGGCTGAACTTGGCAGCAGTCAGAATCAGCATTTAAATTACAGCACCTAATACATGACTTGAATTCTGCTCCTCTTTGTCCTACACACATGACTGTAAAGCACATATGCCTTATGCTATGTCTGTATAATGTAGAGCCTTTTCACTGCCCTGAAGAGAAGTTTTAAAATGTTTCATTGTGGTGATATTTAGACATTTATATATTTTGACATGCTCAACACTTGACCCTCTTCTATTTCTTTTTAAAAAAATATATTTTATTGATTTTTTTACAGAGAGGAAGGGAGAGGGATAGAGAGTCAGAAACATCGATGAGAGAGAAACATCTATCAGTTGCCTCCTGCACACTCCTCACTGGGTATGTGCCCACAACCAAGGCACATGCCCTTCATTGGAATCGAACCTGGGACCCTTTGATCCGCAGGCCGATGCTCTATCCACTGAGCCAAACCGGTCAGGGCAACCCTCTTCTATTTCTAAACTCATTCTGAAGTATTGTAAAATTTTGTGAAAAACACTAACATAAATTTTCCAGCTGTGCATACACTACTATAATAAGTCCAGGAGTCGAAGCATAGCAGCGTGTGTGTGTGTGTGTGTGTGTGTGTGTGTGTGTGTGTGTGTGTTGTATGGAAGCATGGATTAGCTTCTCATTATTGTTTTATTTGGTATGGAGTGATGTAATTCATTTCACTGTTTATGCTCAGATTGAGTTCATATAGCTGATTACTATGGTGATTTAGGGTGGGGTTCACTCAGCAGAGTTTAGGGCTCAACAAAAGACTGATGGAGATGGAAAGTCCTGGTCTCCTGCTTGTTTACTGCTGCTTGGCAAAACTATTATCTCCCTTTTTGTTTAGAACCCACTTCGTGTGTTTCCAGTAGACATTCCTTTTCATTTCCTCCATATTGACACTGAATGCATGTCATCTGGCTGTTAGGGAGAGTTATATGGGTTGCAGATGCATTCTGCTCTCTCCCTACCAGTCCAGGTCTATAGAGGGAACAAACCCTGTCATTTCCTGGAATAGGTCAAAGTCACCACTGTGGCTCCTCCCACTGCTTTTCCTGCTCTGGGGGCAGGGTAAGAATGGCTGACAGAGAGTTTCCTGTTTCCTGTTTGCCTCTGGGAGAGCACAATTCTAAATGGCCCCATTTCTCTGCCTTTGCAAAAGCAATTGTCTTCTGCTCTTAATCAACTCTCTTGGGAAGTCACCTGTGATTCTTCAGGGGGCCTAGCCTTCTAGAGATAACACTGTTGTTACAAGTTTCTCACTGTGCTGCTTATTAGAGGGGGAAAAATGAAAATGGCAAAACTGTTGATGAATTGCAGCTATTGTTATAGCTAAAAAGGACGACTTTGTGAAATTAAAACTTCATTAACTAATTTTTTGAATGTTTTTATATTTTATTTATTTTTAGTATGTTACAAATGGTCTTTAATCTTGAAAGCCTTCTAATAAATTTTTGATTTACATTTTTAAAAGTAAGGAAAATTATTTTTCTAGGCCATTCTGTTAAATTTGTGAATTTGAACAGATTCATCTTATGCCTCATGAAATCAATGAGGATTTTCAGTGAAGTGATTTATTTTGTGAAAAGTGTTAAGAAGGCCACCAAATTCACATTTGGAGACAGTAATTTAGCTGTGGTGTGACCCTTCCCTGGAGATTCCAGCCTCTCTATGATTCTATCACTGTAATCTCAGTGTTCTTGCGTTCTAGAAATCTCTACCCTTGTGAAATCCATCCAGTCACAGCCCTCTGCACCTGCTTGGCATTTCCCCAAACTCTAAGGCAATGGCTCTCAAAGTGGCTTAGTGTGTATTGGATTACCTGGAGGGCATATTAAGCATAGATTGCTGGGTCATACCAGTGTTTCTGATTCAGTAGGTCTAGGTTGAGGCCTGAGAATTTGCATTCCTAACAGATTTCCAGGTGGTGCTGATACTGCTGGTTCAGGGACCACACTTTGAGGACTGCTGCATTAGACTTTTGCTTGAAACACCAGTGGTAGAGTAAATAATGGGCCTCCACACATGTCTACATCCCAGTCCCAGAACCTGTGAATATGTTAACTCATTTGGCAAAGGGACTTTGTAGGTGTGATTACAGATCTTGAGATGGGGCAGTTATCCTAGGTTATCCAGATGGGCCCGGTATAATCACAATGGCCATTGTAAGGGGGAAGCAAGAGGTCAAAGGCAAATAAAAGAGGTGTGATGACAGAGTTGCTTTGAAGATAGAGGAGGGGGCCACAAACTAAGCATTTCACTTGGCCCTTGGAGATGGAACAAAGAAACATTCTCTCCTGTGGCTGCTATAAAGAACAACACTCTGCCAATACATTGACTTTATCCATGAAACGCTCCTTTCAGACTTCTGACCTCAGAATCATGAGACAACACAATGTATTGGTGCGTGGTAATTTATTTCAGCAGTACGTAGAAGCTAATACAGTACCATCCTACCTCACATTGCAGGCTACTTAAATCCTGTCTACTTTAGCTCAAATGCTACCAACAATCTACCCCCAACCTGCTTCTTCATGATGTTTTCATTCAGTGTCCTCAGCTTAACATTTTCCATCCTCCTGTGAATTCCTAGAATATTTATTATCTTGACCAGTTATATAGATTGGAAAGATATCATTCATTTACCTTTTTTCTATGTTGCAGACCTCAAGCTGAGGCTAACAGCGAAAAGCTAGAAATCCCACTCTTAAGGAATCCCTAATCTGCTAGGAGAGGCAGACATAACATGACCACCTCAATCATATATATCAGATACATGATTATGTTACATACCCACATGTGATTTACGTGTGTGGCATATGTCATACTATATAATCCTATATAATAAAAGCCTAATATGCATATCAACTGAACATTGGAATGACTGGTCGCTATGATGCGCACTGACCACCAGGGGGCAGGCGCTCAAAGCAGGAGCTGCCCCCTGGTGGTCAGTGCCTTCCCACAGGGGGAGAACTGCTCAGCCAGAAGCTGGGCTCATGGCTGGTGAGCACAGTGGCAGTGGCAGGAGTCTTTCCCGCCTCCACTGCAGGCAGGCGGTAAGGAGCAAGGGGTCCTGGACTGTGAGAGTCCAGACTGCAAGAAGAATGTCTGACTGCCGGCTTAGGGGATTGGGCCTAAACCGGCAGGAGGACATTCCCCAAGGGGTCCTGGACTGTGAGTAGGCACAGGCCAGGCTAAGGGATCCCCCTCTCCCACAGGGCACAAATATCATGCACTGGGCCTATAGCATAATGTAAGGTAATATATACTGCATTAGAGCATGATCATTCAGTTATGTGTCTTTCTACATAGATTTTGTATACTTCTGATGAAAAGGGACAATTTCCTATACTACAAATTTTCTGAAGGTAACAGTGGATCTTCTTTTGAGCTATGTTTAATATTTTTAAAATCCTGATAGAAAAAGTATACTTTTCTTATATTATGGTTATATGAATTATCATTTCAGAAGTACATATTTAGTAAAATCTTTTAAAAGTCTGAGTCCATAGTGGAAGAGGGGAGAGAGATAGAAAGGAATCTTTTTTTTGAACTAAAAACTAGCACTTCGTCATGAAAAGAGCATTGAGTGGGAGTTAAAAAGCCAAAGTTATTGTTTTGCAGCAAATATGTCTTCTGTAAAATGAGTGAGTCTAATCAGATTATGTCTAAGGTTCTTTCAGATCTAAAGTTCAGTGGTTCTGTAATCTTTCCTCACAACCAAAGCACAATGCTTTGCATGTGGAAAGGATGAGATAAATGAAATAATCTGAATGCTCTTTTGGAAGTATCAGACTGTTTTATATTCCACACATTGCTAAAGTATAAACATGTCTGTTTGTGGATCAAAATGGGGTTCTCATACACAAACTGAAATGAAAGTTTAGACTTAGGATAATTAGTTGAAAATGAATTCAAGTAGGCTGTTGTACTGTAATACTTTAGCATATATGTAACACCTCTTGTTCTCTATTAAATAATAAAAAATGTTTTAATGTTCTAAGCACCTTGCTGCATAAGGGACAAGTTGTTTAAATAGCATGAAGTGAAACAAAGATTTGCCAATCAGTGGGGCAACTTGACAAATATAGGCTATGAGAGATTGTGATTCACTCTAGGATAATTTGTCAAAAGCATCAGTCAGGACAGTTCTAGGAATGCTGAATTGCAGATCAGTTCTTCAACTGACAATAATTAGAAATGCTAGAAAATTTTTAAATACATATCTTTGAAGGCATCTGAAAATCACCAAGACAGAGAGAGGCGGAGGGGTCAAGATGCTGGAGAGAAGAAAAACACAAAACTAGATCCAACTCTCTGCTGCCAGTATCTCTCTCCAGGCATTGGGTGACTCACAGGTGAAGGATGAAGCACGAGAAAGCTGAACAGAAAACTGGCCGAGAGGCTACATTTCTACCATTTAAATAGCTGAAGGAGTAATTGGAATCCAGGGACTACCAAGAAGGGGGACTCTCGTAAACATTCCAGGCTTTCATTTGGGGTCCCCCTAAGATTGCAATCCAGGAGTAAGGATAAAATAGACAACCCTTACAGAAAACAAAATTCTTGTTCATACCAGATCAGCTCTGGATCGGACCACAGTGATCTTTTCTCACGGTGAATACCTGCTAGAAACAAACGTAAATCATCTTGCTTGTCTGGATGGCTTAGTTGCTTGGAGTGTCATCTTGTACATCAAAAAAATTGTGGGTTCGATTCTTGATCAGGGCCTTTTACAGGAGGTGATTGATTGATATCTCTCCTTATACTATCATGCAGAACTTCAAATCATCTCTATCCTCAATGTCTGACATGCAATAAAAATTTGCCAGGGAAATGAGCAGACAAAACAAACCAAAGGATCAAAAAATCTAGGAAAATCCCCCAATAGACAATAGGTACAGAGTGATGAATATCCTGATATTTGAGGTAGCAGACATAGGCTTCAACATAATATATTGGAGAGATTAGATGACAAGATGCAAAATTTCCACAGAAAACCATGAAAGGAAGGTAAACAATAGTGTTTTTTTTCTAAAATTGATTTTCAGAGAGGAAGTGGGCGGGGGGAGGACAGGGAGAGAGAGAGAGAGAGAGAAAGAGAGAGAGAGAGAAACATAGATTGGTTGGTTGCCTCCTGCATGTACCCCAATCAGAATCAAACCCACAACCTTTTGGTGTCCAAATGATGTTCCAACCAGCTGACCAGGGAACATAGTGAAAAACGAACACGTGTGACTAGAGTGCCAGAATAGGGACGAGAGAATAGAGCAAAAGCAGTATTTAAATAAGGATCAAAGTTCCCTGCAACTGATAGAAGATACCAAGGCACAGACACAAAAAGTGCTATAGACTTCAAGCAGGATAAATACAAGGTTCCCTTTGGGGCCTGGATTATCAGGATTAGTTCCTCAGGCCAATGGCGAGTTTTCCCAACTAAAATATTACAATTTTCAGACCATTGTGCAATGAGAGGTGACCACTGAGATGCAACAGAAGCTGTTGGTTTGGTTTGCCAGGAAAATTCTCCAAGAAAAATAGACACTGTCCTATGCCCTTGGCCCTTGCCCATTACCCCCTTCCGGCTTCTTAGAATGAGTTTCAGGAGCTTTATCAGTCATTATACCATTGTGGTGGTTAATTTTATGTATCCACTTGCCGAGGCCACATTACTGAGATGTGTGGCTAAACGCTAGTACAGATGCTGCTGTGAAAGGATTTCTTAGCTAATACCAATATTTAAGTCAGTAGACTAAGTAGCGTTCCCTCCATAATGTGGGTGGGCCTCATCTATTCTGTTGGAAGGCTTAAGAGAAAAAAATCTGGCATCCCTCAAAGAAGAGGAAGTTCTGCCTGCAGCTTGCCTTTGGTCTCAAATGCAAGCATTAACTCTTTTCCTGGGTCTGCAGCCTATTGGTCTACCCTACAGATTGTGGACTTGCCAGCCTCCACAATCACATGAGCCAATTCCTTAAAATCCCCTTCCACAGATTATACATACCCATCTCATTACTTCTGTTTCCCTGGAGAACCTAATACAGCCATGAAAGGCATGTGCCAAGGACAATGGCACAGAAAGGTACAAGGAATCTGGTCCTCCCAGAGCAGCTCTAAATTGCCTCCCTATGGACTTCTTTTGTGTGGAAAACAAGTAAAACTGTACACATTTATGTGCTTTTCACAAGTTTTTATGAAATATGCAGCCTAAAATAGCACTCACTGAGAAAATGGCTTTTAGAAAAGCACCAGAATCATGATCAACTCTTCTTTTTACCCATACAGGCAGGCGTGCAAGCAGATTCCATTTTCATCACTTGTGTGTTAGTGTCTATTTTACAATATATGAAGGGGCAAGGAATATGGATTCTCTGCTATGAGTTATTAATAATGAGTGGCCATGAATCAGGCCAACTCAATTGTTCAGGTTTATCTAGTCTTACCACATGCAGAGAAATTTCTCTTGATTGATATAAAATGCTCTACATATGTAAAAAATTTAATCCAATTTCCATTAGATTCATATATGACAAATAAAGTAATGTATTAAAAACACATAATATATATATATATATATATATATATATATATATATATATATATAATTTATGGAGTGATTATTTTGAGACAATGACTTAGGTATTTATTATTTAATTCCTTTGAAATGGAAAAAAACAAACTAGTTGAACATTACAAAATGAAACAAAAATATAATTCAGGCCAAACTTAAAACTAAGAAAGATTGATTAAAATTATTTGCTTTATTCAGAGGTCAAATTAAGGCTAGAAATTAAACTAATGTACACTAGACTGTTCCATCTCTGAAGAATCAAAATAATGTTTCTGAATATATATTGCCTCTTAACATTTGCCTTGTTGCTCTACTGGAGCTGAGTTCTTAATTGTGTCAGTTATGACAGTGATTTTTTTTTCTTGCTTTAAAAGAGATATTTGGTTTTCCTTTAATGGCATTCTTTTTTTTTTTTTTCATGAAGTCTGTTGGAAGGAATTTATAGATGCTCTTTTTACAGGTTTTGTCTGGATTCTGAGAGAGAATTCCATCACATAAGTTGTAATGTGAATGAATGCTGCACCACTGGCCTAAGAGAAATTATGTTAAACTTTAGCAAAGTCAAAAATAGAAAAAATGCTTTGTGACTAATGATTAATGCTGTGTTTAAGGTAAGCTTTATCATATACATCATATCTAAAATTGGTATGGCGGGAAAATGCATAGTTGGTGGGGTTTTTTTTTTTACAGTTCAATAGTAATATTTTTCCAAGGCCAACTATACATATTTTAAAGCACTTCTTTAAAAGTAACACATCTTCTGGGCCTGAGAGACTATTTCACCTTTGTGCACCATAGTCTTGAGAAGTAATAGAGATGTTCAAATTGCAAAACCACAATGCCCAGAAAGTACGAAGGCCAAGATAGAAAAGACTTTGAAAATCATTTACCAATCTGAAATTGGGTTTCTTTTTTTCTCTCCATTTAATCTATTAATGAAAAATATTTGTTTTCTGTTCTTTTGTCTGTCATAAATATCTCCTGAGGCTTTTTTAGGTTCACAGGCCAAAGGTAATTAACTGATTGAGTGAGATATCTTTACTTTCACTGGCTCCATGGTTTATTTTCTCACTTTTATCTACATCCCATCCTATATAATAAAGAGGTAATATGCAAATTGACCATCATGACCTCACACAAGATGGCTTCCCCCATGTGGGCACAAGATGGCCAGCAGGGGAGAGCAGTTGTGGGTGACAAGGCCAGCAGGGGAGGGCCGTTGTGGTCAACCAGGCTGGCAGGGGAGGGCAATTAGAGGTGACCAGGCTGGCATGGGAGGACAGGTGGGGGCAACCGAGCTGGCAGGAGAGGGAAGTTGGGGGTGACCAGGACAGCAGGAGAGGGCAGTTGGAGACAACTGGGCCAGCAGAGGAGGGCAGTTGCGGGGAACAAGACCTGCAGGGGAGGGCAGTCAGGGGCAACCAGGCTGGCAGATGAGGACAGTTGGGGACAGATTGGGCTGTCAGGAGAGCAGTTAGGCATGATCAGGCTGGCAGAGGAGTGGTTAGGGGGTGATCAGGTTGGCAGGCAGAGCAGTTAGGGGCAATCAGGCAGGCAGGCAGGCGAACAGTTGGGAGCCAGCAGTCCCTGTGGGATCAGGCCTAAACTGGCAGTAGGACATCCTCCAAGGGTCCCAGATTAGAGATGGTGCAGGCTGGGCTGAGGGACACCCCCAGTGCACGAATTTTGTGCACCAGGCCTCTAGTCTATATATAATAAAAGCTTAAGCGACCTTTACGGCAAAAGACCAGAATGACTGGTCGTTGTGATATGCACTAACCACCAGGGGGCTGACACTCAATGCAGGAGCTGCTCCTTGGTAGTCAGTACACTCCCATAGGGGAAGCACCACTCAGCCAGAAGCCAGGCTCATGGCTGACGAGTGCAGTGGTGGTGGCGGAGCCTCTTCTGCCTCCGTGGCAGTGCTAAGAAGCAGCAAGCAAGTGGGTGGTAAGGAGCAAGGGGTCCCGGACTGGGAGAGAGTGCAGGCCAGGCTGAGGGACCCCTTCAGCACATGAATTTCATGCACTGGGTTTCTAGTTCTACTATAACTTTCAACTCTATCTGTGTTGCAATTAACCACCTGGCATGCAGACTCCTTCAAAGATTTCCCTCTTATTGTGTCTTCATGTTATATCATGGAGAAAAGAGTTTTAGTTTGAAAATAAAACAAAAGGTAGAAACCATACTATAATACAGTTCACAGAGACTGCATTTAATCTCTTTTGTTAACTTCCTCTATCATTTTCCTTCAATGGTGTACCTTTTATTTTATTTATTCATTAAAATAATTTTAACTAAACTTTGTATTTGGAGATAACTGTGGATTCACATACAATTGTAAAAAATAATACAGAGCAATGTTGTATACCTTTTACCCATTTGTTCCTGATAGTAACATAAAACTATGATACAATATAATCAGGATATTGACACTGATATAGTCAACAGACAGAAGATTTGCATCACCATTTGGATATCTCATGTTGCCCTTTTATAGCCACACTGCTTCCCTTCTGCCCCCATTTCTTGCTTATGCCCCTGACAACCATTAATCATTCTGCATCTCTGTAATTTTGTCACTTTGAGAATCCTATCTAATAAAAGAGTAATATGAAAATTGACTATCATAAGATGGATGCCTCCATGTGGTCAAAGATGGCTTCCCCCATGTGGTCAAAGGTGGCCACCACACGATGGCCAGCAAGGGAGGGCAAATGGGAGGGACCCAGGCCTGCAGGGGAGGGCAGTTGGGGGGGACCCAGGCCTGCAGGGGAGGGCAGTTGGGGGGGACCCAGGCCTGCAAGGGAGGGCAGTTGGGGAGGACCCAGGCCTTCAGGGGAGGACACTTGGGGCGGGACCATCCTGGCAGGGGGAGGGCAGTTAGGGGCAATCACGCCGGCACAGGAGCATTTAAGTGTTCTTCAGGCTGGCATGGGAGTGGTTAGGGGCAATCAGCAGGTGAGAGTTCGGGAGCCAACAGTCCTGGATTGTGAAAGGGATGTCCGACTGCCCGTTTAGGCCCGATCCCAATGGTGGGATTGGGCCTAAATGGGCAGTTGGATATGCCTCAAGGCGTCCCAGATTGGAAAGGGTGCAGGTTGGGCTGAGGGACCCCCACCCCCACTCACACTCCATGCACGAATTTCATGCACCAGGCCTCTAGTGTTATATAAATGGAAATATATAGCAGGAACATTTTAAGTTTGGCTTTTTTTTTTGCCCCCCTTACCTGAGGATATGTTTTATTGATTTTAGAGAGAGAAAATGGAAGGGAAAGAAAGAGAAACATCCATGTGAGAGAGAAACATAAATCCATTGCCTCCCACACATGCCCCAACTGGGGACTGAACCCACAACCTAGATATGTGCCCTGACTGGAAATAGAACCTGCAACCTTTTGGTGTATGGGAGGATGCTCCAACCAACTGAGCCACCTGGCCAGGGCTGGGTTTGGCTTTTTCACTCAGCATAATCCTCTGAAGTTGAACATATTTTCATGTACTTACTTGCCATTCGTATATCTTTTCCAGTAAAGTATCTCTTCATGTGTTTTACCTATTTTCTAATTTCCTATTTACTCATTTCTGCTTTTTATTGTTTTGTTT
This sequence comes from Murina feae, assembly GCA_004026665.1. Classification (NCBI taxonomy): domain Eukaryota; kingdom Metazoa; phylum Chordata; class Mammalia; order Chiroptera; family Vespertilionidae; genus Murina; species Murina feae. The sequence goes on from PVJC01030937.1 coordinate 14,512, forward strand.
TGTTTTGTTTTTACTGTTGAGTTTTGATGGTTCTATATATTATAGATACTAGTGCTTTTTAGAATTTGTGGTTTGCATACATATTTTCCTAGTTTGAAATTTGACAGAGGCTTTTTACAAAGAAAATGTTTTAAATTTCAATGAAGTCTTATCAATTTTTCCTTTTATGGCTCATACATTTGGTGTAAAGTCTATAAATTCTTTGCATAAGCCCTTGATTCCGAAGACCTCCCATTTAGTAAATTTTATGTTTTACAGTTAAGTCTGTCATCAATTTTGAGTTAATTTTCATGTAACTATGAGACTTAGGTCAAGATAGTCCTTTTCTTTCTCCCTTTTTATCTTTTCTTTCTTTTTTAGGGAGGTGGGGGGGGGGAGGTAGGGGAAGGTCTATGGATGTCCAATTTATCCAGCATAATTTTTTGAAAAGGATATCCTTTCTCCTTTGAATTGTTTTGCACCTTTATCAAATACCAATAGGATATGTTTGTGTGGATCTATTTCTGGGTTCTATACTCTGTTTTATTGATCTATATGTCCATCCTTATCCCTAGTATTGGGATTGAAGTATCCCAATACTTCACAGTCTTTATTATTATAGCTATATTATATCTTGAAATTGGATAGACTGAACCTCCCACTTTATTTTTATTAAAATTGTTTTAGCTATTCTAGTTTTTTTGTCTTTTCATCTAAATGTAAAAATAATCATGTAGCTACAAAACAATCTTGCTAAGATTTGCTAGGAATTTCATTAAGCCAATGTATCAATTTGGGGACAATTGACATCTTGACTGTACTGGGTCTTCCAGTCCATAAGTATGTGTTTCCTCAGTGTTGTGTAGTTTGCATATACAAGTTTTGTTAGATTTACACCTAAGCATTTAATTTTATGAGTGTGATTGCAAATGAACTCCACATTTATTTGTGTTCATATGTTCATTGCTAGTATATAGAAATATGATTGAGGTTGGTTTGCTTATTTTGTATCCTATGACCTTGCTGAGCTCACTTTTTAGGTCTGGGAGATTTTTTTGTATACTTGAGTTTTTACTGTTGACAATTATGCCATTTGAAAATAAGAAGTTTTATTTAACCCTTTATGGTCTTTCATTGCATTATTGCACTGGTTAAAACTTCCAACACTATATTGATTAGGAGTGGTATTAGTAGAATACCACTAATATGTGTAATAGTTATATGCTATTCAAGTTATCTCTTTCGTATTGCTTGAGTTGTGGTAGTTTGTGTTTTTTGAAGAATTGATCCATTTGGTCTAAGTTGTTAAACATGTATGTAGAGGTTTTATAGTATTCCCCTATTTGCCTTTTAATGTCTGCAGGCTCTATAGTAATATCCCTTTATCATTTCTGATACTTATATTGAAATTAGAGGCCCAGTGCACAAAAATTTGTGCACTGGGGGGAGGGGGGGTCCCTGTGTCCTCTTGCAGTCTGGGACCCCTTGGGGGATGTCCATATGCTGGCTTAAGCCTGCTCCCTGGGTGATCGGGCCTAAGCTGGCAGTCAGACATCCCTCTGGCAGCCTGGAAGCCCTCAGGGGATGTCCACTTGCCAGCGGAGAGGAGGCCTAAGTTGCAGTCGGACATCCTTAGTACTGCTGAGGAGGCAGGAGAGGCTCCCGCCATTACCACTGTACTGGCAGCTGTCAGTCTGGCTTGTGGCTGAGCAGAGCTCCCCCTGTGGGAGCTCACTGACCACCAGAGGGAAGCTCCTGCATTGAGTGTCTGCCCCCAGGTGGTCAGTGTGTGTCATAGTGGCCAGTCATTCCCAGTTGTTCTGCTGTTAGGGTTAATTTGCATATTACCCTTTTATTATATAGGATAGAGGCCTGGTGCATGGGTGGGGGCTGGCTGGTTTGCCCTGAAGGGTTTCTCAGATCAGGGTGGGGTTCCCATTGGGGTGCCTGGCCAGCCTGGGTGAGGGGCTGATGGCTGTTTGCAGGCTGGCCAAGCCCCCAAGTGGGATCCCTCACCCCATGAGGGTGTGGCCAGCCTGGGTGAGGGGCTGATTGCCGTTTGAAGGCTGGCCAAGCCCCCCAGCAGGAACCCTCACCCCATGAGGGTGGGGCCATCCTGGGTGAGGGGCTGATGGCTGTTCACAGGCTGGCCACAACCCCCAGCAACCCAAGCTCCCAGTGAGGCTGGCTGGAAGCAGTATCTGAGATTTATTTATCTTCTACAATTGAAACTTTGTTGCCTTGAGTGGAGGCCACAGTGGGCCAAGGCAGGCGGGAAGCTTGGCTTTCTGCATCTCTGGGGTAACCAAGCCTCCTGCTTGCTCCAGCTCCGTGGTTGCTGGCTGCCATCTTGGTTGGGTTAATTTGCATATAGTCGCTCTGATTGGCTGGTGGGTGTGGCTTGGGGTGTAGCAGAGTGACACTAATTTGCATGTTTCTCTTTTATTAGTGTAGATATTTGTGTCTTCTACTTTTTCCCAGGGCCAGTCTTGCTTTACTGTGAATTTTATCAATCTTTTCAAAGTACCAGCTCTTTGTTTTTTTAATTTTCTCTACTTTTTTTTCATTTTAAAATTTATTGATTTCATTTTTTATCTTCATTATTTCCTTTATTCTTCTCAGCCTATCTTCTTTTCTCCACCTTTCATTGTCTTTTTATGTTTGTTTTATATATATATAATTTCTGTGTTTTTATTTGTAGCTAATGGGAGGGATAGGGAAAAGTACATATAGCTCATATTCGCAGTCTGAACAGTTTGTTTATATATGTGTGGGCAATGTCCTTGCATTTTACTACTGGGGCACAGGTCGAGTTCAACCTTATCTTTTACTGTGATAAGGGAAACCTTTGGAAATATGAGCTGTGCTGTGAAATAGCTTTTTATTGTGGGTTTTCTTTCTTGTGATGGATTTGCAGTAAGTAATTATTGGAGGTGGACAAGACATAGAACTTAGGACAAGGCACCTCATTTAGTGAATATTTACAGTAGGTTTAAAACTTCTGCTGGATGACTGCTGTCAGGACTGCCTCCAAGCAATCACCTGACCTCTTGGTGGACAGGGAAGGAGCAGCAGGCTCAGAAACCTTGCTGTCAACTTTCCTTTTCCATTTTATATTGTTTCCTCTTCCCTTGCTTCAAAATATTCTCCAATCTGGAAAGAGAAAAGTCACACATTTTCGTGATAGAGATCACAAAAGTCATGCTTCGGTTTACAGTACTTACATATATGCTCCAGTAAGCAGTCCGATTGTATTCATTTAAGGTTTCATATTAATTGTGGGCCAGTCTTGTGCTGCAATGGTTCTCACATTTTGGTTACCCTTTATCATTCTGACGTGAAAGTCATGTTGAAGGGGAAATTGTTTTTTGCATTTAATGAGTATAACTTGCATCCCAGGGGCCTTGAAATGCAGTTTACTAAACTAAAGACAAAAAACAACAGTCTAAACATAGACCTCTCCATAGTCAAGCTCTTCCTGTGAAGGCTTAAAAAAAAAAAAAACCAACATAGGGAATTGTCACACTTCCCATTGTTATTCCCCGCTTGTTTGGGACCTGATGGTGGCAGCTGCCAGGGGCCTGACATTTCGGCAGGGATGAGAAGCAGGGCAAGAGTTGAGAGTCTCTGGATGTAAATAGGACTTTCAAACTCACTGTTGCCCGTGGACTTTCTTAAAAAAATATGGTCATGCTTGTAGAATTTGAATAGATGCTTCCTGCAGTAAAACAAATCCAATTAGTAAACAGCATGTATGAACACTGCATAATACAGAACTGCAATAGTATCACCAGATCCCATAAGTGTTTTAAGCTCTGCTTCTTAAATGGCTTTCTTTCCATCCCAATGAACAGATATTTATTTAGAAATGACCATGTGCTAGACGCTATAAAAGGGGCTGCTGGGGATATAAAGACGAATAAGCCCCAGGCTCTGAATTTAAGAAATAAACAGTCTAGAGTGGAAATAAAAATGGATACAGATAACTGCTGTATAAGGTGCCTCAAGTGAGGCTTCACGAAGCAGCTGCCACTTGAACTGAATGGTGATGGATTGTTTAGTGGCTGCAAGCAGCAGAGACGGATTCTGGGTAATTGAAGAGGGGTGGGGGAAACAGGCGACAATCTATACAAAATTGTGGGTGTAGCTCCTGAATTGAAATAAAAACTGAACTTCTAAGGGAACAGGCATTGTGGGTTGATGCATTGGGACTGGTGGCAGATTTTTCTTCAGAGCATGGTCTGTAGGATGGGTCAATTCTAAAACAGTTAGGTTGGGTCAGTCCTCTCAAGATACACATTTCAAGGCGAGAGGGTCTGACGGGTATGACTTGGATCACGTGCGCACCTTGCGGCCAATGAAATGCCGGGGGAGTCATTCCTTAAAGGAATGATTGTAAACAAAACCCAAGGGCTCTGTCTGATCCTCGGCAGCTCAAACCACAGAGAGACCGGTGCCAGGAGTAGCTGAGTAAAGACAGAGGTAGAAATAAGGAAAACGTTTGATCTATAAAGAATCTAGTCTGGCTGGGGCATAAGGTGATGGAGGCGCTAAGTTAAGAGAGGCGAGAAAGGAGAGGCAGATTGGAAGTGGGCAATGAAAGGCCTTGGCCACCATGTTTGGAACTGGTTTTGGAATCAATGGCAGCGTGTGGGAGGAGCAGGTCCGGTGCGACCTATGCTGTAGGAACTGTTCTCTGGAAACAGCCTTGGGTTGTAAAAAGGGAAGTCTGTGGCAGGAAGGTTAAAGAGGAGGTTGCTTAGTTGAAAACAGGGCATATCAGGATATTATACTTTACCTACCATTAAATAACAACAACAGACACTTTTATGTGCTTTATTTATACCCAGTGAAAAGGACAGAGCATGCACTCTTTTACCCCTTTTAACAGATATAATATAGTGCCAGAAGCTTAAGAAGCGAAGGATTTGTTTTAAATTCTGTAATAAGTATGTAGGAACCAGGACTTCCCCCGCCCCCCTCACCTGGGTGTGGCTCCCTCTAACCCGTGAGACCTCACAGCCAGCTCTAGATGACTTTGCTTCACTGCACCACAGGCTGTGACCTACTTTTTCACCACTAGGATGCAGAGGTTGTGCGCCCTTGAGTCAAGAATTCCAGAACCTCTGAATCTTGGCTTGTGCTTGACTTGCTGATGTGACCCAAATGGAGTTATTCTTTCATGACCTTGAGAGAGGATTTTCCAAAAGAAGTTTCAAAAACAATCTGTGGTTATATGAACCTGTGCTCAGCAGCTAAGGGTAAGGACGATGGTAGGGTAGGAGGAAACACAACAGGGGAGCAGTTAACAGAATGAGGCTATGGAGAGTCAGGTGGCCTAGGCTAAAATCCTGTTCTGCCTCTTACTACTTGTGTGATCTTGGTCAATGCACTTAACTTTCTAAAGGTCAGTTTCTTCATCTGTAAAATGGAGAGAGTAAGGGATCTACCCTAAAGAGTTGTTGTGAAGTTAGATGAAACAGTGTTTGTAGAGACCTTGGGAGGGTACTTGGTACATAGCAAGTGTTTATAATGATGATATTATGATTATTGTTATTATGGCGGGAAAAGTGTCCAAGTAGTTCTGTTTGAGCTTCGGTGCCATCTAGTGGCCAGGACATTTCCTAATGTGCTTTCAGTCTAGGTATTGTTCCCACAGGTGACCCACCCCAGGGCCTATCATGCCGTAGCTGAATGAATTGCTGCCGATTTCAAAGGTGAGTCCTGGGCATGCAGGCCAGGACCAGGAATGCTGTGTGACCTCATTACGGGCCTGAGTTGCACGAAGAGCGTAACTTTTTTCTATAGACAGAAAAGGAAGTGGAGCCTCTGGTGCCTTCTTTCCCTTGGACTGGCCACACAATGGAAATCTTTGTGTTTACAATGGGTGTAGCAGCCTCTTGGAACGATGCAGACTACGGACTTACTTGCCAGTATAGTGGTTAGGAATGTGATTGTGGAGGTGATGTGGTTTATGACTCATCAGTGTAATGACTTTACTAAGTTAGTTAAGCTCTTTAAGCCTCTGGAGGTGTGGAAAGTAACCATACGTACTTCACAAGGTTTTCCTGAGAATGCACGTATATGCTTAGCACAGGGCCTGATGCATAGAAGGTGCTCAGTAAACATTAGCCATATTTATTTTTTACTTTTGCAGCAGAATCTTGTGTTAAAGGAGGACCATTCATTCATTCATTCAGCTGATATCTGATGACACTATAGTAGGTGCCAAAGATTGAGCAAGATGAAGCAATGCATAAAACAGACACTGCTCCTCCTGGTCTGGGTGATAGGCAACAACAAATGATTCCCAGGGAAGGTGAGTGTCATTGAGCTTAGACTGGATTAAGGACTTTCTATGGAGCATCATTCACATCACAGACATTGCAGACTTGGACAATTTTACATGGCACTGTTTA
>PVJC01030938.1:0-20894 GCA_004026665.1 Murina feae
CTCCATTTCTGTCATTTGTGACCTGTTTCTTTGTCTCCGCATTTTGGCTGCTTCCCTGGGTTGATAGAGTGTCTTTCTGTGTTAGGTGATCACTGAGAGGAATTGACCTCCAAGCCACTTGGTTATGAGAGTCATCTGTGTCTACAGTGGGAGAACTGTGCTGGAGACACCCTTATGGGGCAAGAGTTGTTTCAGTGGGGCTTTAGTGCTCACTGCGTCTGCCCGGAGTGTGTCCCTTGTGAATCTGAGGAGTTGTATTTAGGATGGTCCCACTCTGACCACTGTGTATGCTGGCTCTTGTATCTCTAAGGAGGTGCTATTTTAGCCTTTGCCTGAGGCTACTCAGCCTTTTACATGCAAAAGCCTCTGCATGCAGCTTGGGAGGGGTGGGGCCTCAGGGAATCAGCTATGGCTGATTCTCAGCCCTGCGCTAAGAGACACTGGGTCTCTGTGTCCCACGGTAATTGCTGCAAGCAACGCCAAGAGAAACCCACTTTGGATTTCCTCCTGGTGCCAGTCAGTTCCACTTCTCTGGGTATGCGTCTGGGTCCCCAGAAACTCACCTGGAACTGGAGTTCAGAGCTGCCGGGAGCTGTGGCTCCCTCCGGATTGAAAAAGAACCACGTTCTCTGGCATCAGCCCTCTCCCTGAGCCCCGCGCTCACGCCTCTGTTCCTCCGTACTTTGCTTCCGCACCTCCTCTAAGTCTCAGTCTCTAGATGTAGAATTTTTACTCAGTCAGCCTTCTTGTGGTTCTGGATGGTGTCCATTTTTTTCTTTTCATTGTGATTTTGAGATAGTTTTGCACGGCCACAATTCTGGTGTTCACCTATGCCACCATCTTGGTTTCTCTACCAGAATTGATGTTTCTTTGCTAATTTTTTGTTTAGAGGATTTGTCCAATGGTGATAGTGGGGTATTAAAGTCCCTCTGTATGATTATATTGCTGTCAATCTCTCCCTTGATATTCTCCAGAAGTTTTTTTTATGTATTTGGGTGCTCCTATATTGGGTGCGTATATGTTTACCAGAGTTATTTCTTCTTGTTGGATTGCTCCCTTTAGTATTACGAAGTGGCCTTCCTTATCCCTTTTTTTGTCCTTCACTTTGAGACCTAATTTGTCAGATATAAGTATTGCTACCCCAGCTTTTTTTTTTTTTTTTTCATTTCCATTCACCTGAAAAACCTTTTTCCATTCCTTCACCATCAGTCTGTGTGTGTCTTTTTTTCTTAGGTGGATTTCCTGTAGACAGCATATTTATAGGTCAAGTTTTCTTATCCATGCAGTTTTGATTGGGGCATTTAATCCATTTACATTTAAAGTTATTATTGATAGATAATTGTTGCCATTTTTATTCTTTACCCCTGTGTTCCTTCTTGATTTCCTTTTTTTTTTCTTTTTACAGCAGACCATTTAACATTTCTTGCATTGCTGGTTTGGTGGTAGTAAACTCCCCTAGTCCTTTTTTGTCTGTGAAATTCCTGATTTCAACCTCAATTTTGGTTGATAGCCTTGCTGGATATAGTGTTCTTGGATTCAGACCCTTCCTTTGCATGACTTTGTATATTTCATTCCATTCCTTTCTTGCTTGATGTGTTTCTGTTGAGAAATCAGTCGCTAGCCTGATGGGGGATCCTTTGTAGGTAACTTTCTGTCTGTCTCTGGCCACTTTTAAGATTCTTACTTTGTCGTTGGTGTTTGCCAATTTAATTATGATGTGCTTTGGCATTGGTCTTTTTGGGGTTCATTTTGTTTGGGACTCTGAGCTTCTTGGATTTGTGTGAGTTTTTTCTTCCCTATATCAGGGAAGTTTTCTGCCTTTATTTCTTCAAACAAGCTTTCTATTCCTTTCTCAGTTTCCTCTCCTTCTGGTACTCCTATTACATGGATGTTTCTTCTTTTTGTGTTGTCTCAAAGTTCTCTTAGGCTCTTCTCCTGTTTTTTAATTTTTTTTTCTAGAAGCTGCTCTGCTTGGGTATTTTTTCCTACCTTGTCTTCTAGTTCACTGATGCAGTCCTCTGCTTCTTCTAGTCTACTGTTGATGCTTTCTATTAAGTTCTTTATAGCAGTGATGTCATTTTTCATTTCTTCTTGGTTCTTTATTTCCTCTTTATTTCCAAGGCACATATTTCCTCTTACACATACTGTTGAATTTATTTTCCATTCTTCTCAAACACCTCTTTCTCTGAATTCCTTCTCTGACAGGTTGCTTGCCTCCATTTCGTTTACTTCCTTTTCTGGTGATGCCTGTTTCTCTTTCATATGCTGGCTGTTTCTTTGTCTCCCCATGATCTCTCTTCTCTGGGTGTCTGGTTATGTAGTTCTCTCTCCCCTGCGTTGATTTAAAGGCACACAATATAGCACAACAAGGCACAATGCACAAGGTACTGAACATAAATGTATTGATGATGCTAATAACCCCAAATAAAGGTGACCACCAGAGAAAAGAGACTTAGGGGATAAGAAAGAAAGAAGAGAAAAATAAAAAAGGGGATAAAGAAAAAAAGAGAAAGGAAAAAAAGGGAGTGCAAAAACGAAATTAGGAAAAGGAAAAGAAAAAAAAAGAGAGAAAAGAAAGAGAATGAAATAGAAGAGGGGAAGAAACTATATGGGGAGAAAACTCCAATAGGACAGCCACTAATTTCAACAAATGCCAGCAGCAGATACCTAGGGATGAATGCAAATTACAAACAACAACTAATATCAAGTGAGGCGAAGGAAAACAGAAGCAAAAGAAAAAATGAAACAATTTCACAAACAAGCCTTAAAAAACCAGTATAATCAACAATCAAGCTAACAACAGCAAAACGATAGAAAAAGAAATTTGGATAGTGAAGAAAGAGAAGAGTGAGGTGTGTATGGACTTAGAGCAGGGGATTGGAGATTAAATATATAAGTAGGGTCAGATTTCATTGGGGTAAAAAGAAGGAGTAGGGAAAATCTAAAGCAGGAATAGAGTAAGAGAAACAGGACAACAAAAGGGGAAAAGTGAAGAAGAGAGTGTTGGCATAAAGGTAAAGTTGAGATAGAGTAAAATGATCCTAAAGGAAAAATGAAAACAGAATGTAGAAAACTAATCCCAAACTAAAATAAAGAGAAAATAAAATGACACTTTAAAAAAAAAGGTAAAATAGTAGTAGTAATAATAGTGATTAAAAATAAAAATGTAATAATTAAAAAGGTAAAATCAAGTGAGGAAAAAGAAAAAAATTTAGTTTCTTAAGTAAAAGGTGAAAAAAATAAAAATGTGCAGTAGTGAGGGTCATTCACTTCCTTTACTCTTCTGTTTGGCTCTCCTTTGTCCTGTCAGGTATTCAGAAAAGCATTGAAGTTCCTGCAAAACACTGCTCCTCCATGTTGTAAACCACAGTCCTGATTTTAAAGCCGTCAGTATTTCTTTGTTTCCCAGACTGCCTTTATTTGTGTTTACAGGAGAGTCAGTTTGTGGTTGCAAACTGGGTGGCAGTGTTTCTGGAGAGACCTCCTGGGCTATAAATCCTCTCTAGCCAGTATTCCCTATTGCACTTAATACTGGTTTGGGAGAATGGACTCCTCCAGAACTGGTTTCTTTGTCTGTTACTCCCCGTTCTGATTCCCAAGTTCCACAAACACAACTTTCCCTATCAGTCTCTGTGAGTGACCCCAATTGGACAATCCTGTGTATTGGGTTTAATAATCCAAAGCAAGGATTTAATGAGAAAAAGAGCAAAGGAAGTGTGTGAGCTCGCAACCAGTTCTGCGCGCAATTCTCCCAACGTCTCTTCCGCACGTCCTCTCTCCCCTTGCACTAAGCAGCTGGCACACTGGCAAAATTCGAGGCTGCCTTTTCGCACCCAATCCAGCTATGGGCTGATTTTTTTTAGAGTTCCCTTCTGCCAGCAGCCCTGTGGGATCCCTTCCCACACTCGGATCACGCTGGCCCCAAAGGCAGCGGATTTTGTGGGGTACAGACTTCCCCTGGGCGTGCGCGCTCCTCTCTCCAACCTGGATTACAAACAGCACCTTTAGTCGAAATCTGACCTTTCCATGAGGAGGCATAGGGCTCGTCTGAGTCCACATATTCGGGCTGCTTGGAATCCAGTGTTCCTGGGTTCCCAGCTGGTCCCTGGGTGCTGTATTTTCAGGGTCCCTGGATGTATATGCTTCTGATAACTGCCACTCAAGATGCCAGCCGTTCTGGGAGAGATTTCAGCAGTAGTGGAGGCTGCCGGTTAGGGGAGCCTAATCTGTTGATCTCCAACAGTACTCTGGCTACAAACTGTCTCCCAGCTAAATCTCTGCCAATTTGGCTGGATGCTACTTGTTTCAGCCACTCACCCTATCTGTTCCGGGACAAGGAGCAGGACACGTCCGCCTATACCGCTGCCATTTTTTTCTCTCTGGCACACCAATTTTCAATTGCAGTACGTGTGGTGGCATCCCTGGCAGATTGAGTGAATACCAAAATTCTGTTGGATAATTAACCACTTCATCTGCTTCCACAACAGTGTCGATGGACTTGTATGTAATTGCCTGGCTTTGAATGTTAGACTGAATAATCACAGGCCCTGATCAGCCCGCCATCCATGGTGCAATGGCAAGGGAAGGAAGAGGTGGGGAGGCAGGGTACTGCATGGTGGTGGGTGCTCATGATGCCGACATTAGCATCTGGCATCCATTCCTTCTGTGTCCGGCCCAATGACTGTCACCTCTCTGGCCTGGCCTGATCAGACTGGCCCCAATTGGCCCCCATTGCCAGTCAGTTCTAGGTTCATGCACTGTGCCTCTAATCTAATAAAAGAGTAGTATGCAAATTAATCCCCACTCCGTTACAGCTAAGACATGCCCACCAGCCAATCAGAGTGACAGTATGCAAATTAACCCAACCAAGATGGCTGGAAGCCACGGAGCTAGAGCAAACAGGAGGCTTCATTGCCTGCCTAGGCCAGCTGTGGCCTCCGCTCAGGGCAACAAAGTTTCAATTATAGAAGCTACGGAGCTGAAGCAAACAGGAGGCTTCATTGCCTGCCTAGGCAGGCTGTGGCATCCACCCAAGGCAACAAATTTTCAATTATAGAAGATAAATAAACCCCAGAAACCTGCTTCCAACCAGCCTCGCTAGGACCTTGGGTCAGTGGGAGCTGTGGAGAGCCTGCAAACAGCCCTCAGCCCCTCACCCAGGCTGGCCAGGCACCCCAGTAGGGACCCAAACCCTGAAGAGACTGTGGGCAGCCTGAAAACGGTCCTCAGCCCCTCACCCAGGCATGCCAGCAGGTGGACATCCCCCGAGGGGTCCCAGACAGAGGGCACAGGCTGGGCTGAGGGACCCCCCTGAGTACACAAACTTTTGTGCACCAGGTCCCTAGTCCTATATAATAAAGCAGTAGTATGCAAATTGACCCTCCATCACACCATCACAAGATGGCTGTGCCCACAACAGAGGTGGGGTTCCCATAATGAGCCATAACAACTGAGCGGCAGGGATGTGAAGCTGTGTGGTGCTGGGCCGGGATGGGGGGGTTCAGACCACATCCCTCACCCCGGTACCAGGCCAGGGGACCTCAGGTTGTGCCTGCCACCTGGTGGGGCTTGACAGGAGACCTCAGGCCGCACCCCTTGTCCTGGTGCTGCGCCAGGGGACCTGAGGGTGCGCTGGTGGACCTGAGGCTGTGCCCCTCCACAGGCACTGTTTGAGGGACCTGAGGCTGCATCCCCCGCCTAGGGGGTCTTGACGGAACTAGAGGCTGTGCCTCTCCTCACCCGGTGGGGCTTGATGGGGGCCATGAGGCTGTGTACCCCCACCTGGTGGGACTTGACAGGGGACCTGAGGCTGTGCCCCCTGCCCAGTGCCAGGCTGGGGGACTTGAGGCTGCGTCCCCTGCCCAGCAGGCTTGACAGGGTGGGGCTGGCTGGGGCTGAGTCTCACATAATTTTGAGGTGCATGCAGGTGGGCAGTGACTTGACTCTGGGTCCCGCAGTGTGCCCTAGACTCTTACAGAAGGAAGATTTTCATATACATTTTACTAATTTCCTTTCATCTCTGACACTTCTATTATAGAGAAAAGGTAAATAGCAATATTAAAACATTTCCTCCAATTCCCTTTTACTGTGCACAAATTTTGTTCACCAGGCCACTAGTCTAGTTTAATAGTCTATACTCAAATGTTTCAGTAAGTGCCTCTTTTAGCTGTTTTTCTTTCTGAACCAGGATCCAATTAAGATTTCAATTAGAACATAGATGCTAAAATTCTCAACAAAATGCTAGCAAATTGGATTCAGCATTACATTAGAAAGATCATACACCATGATCAAGTGGGATTTATTTCAGGGATGCAAGAATGGCACAATATCCACAAATCAATAAATGTGATGCATCACATTAACCAACAGAGACAAAAATCACATAATCATACCAATCAATGCAGAAAAAGCATTTGACAAAAGCCAACACCCTTAATAAAAACTCTCAGCAAAGTGGGAATAGAGGGATCATACCTCAACATAATAAAAGCCTTATATGACAAACCTACAGCCAACATCATACTCAATGGGCAAAAACAACTCATTTCCCCTAAGAGCAGGAACAAGACAGGGATGCCCACTTTCACCACTCCTCTTTGACATAGTACTGGAAATGCTAGTCATAGTGATTAGACAAGAAATAAAAGGCATCCAAATTGGAAAAGAAGTAAAACTGTCCTTATTTGCAGATGACATGATCCTATACATAGAAAACCCCAAAGACTCCATAAAAAACTAGACCTAATAAATGAATTTGGCAACGTAGCAGGATACAATATTAACACCCAGAATCTATGACATTTTTACACCAATAATGAACTCACAGAAAGAGAGACTTAAAAAACAATCCCATTTACTATTGCACCAAAAACATTAAGATACCTAGGAATAAACTAAGGATGTGAAAGACCCATACTTGGGAAAACTACAGGACATTGAAAAAAGAGATAGAGGAAGACATAAACAAATGGAAGAACCTACCATGTTCATGGATTGGTAGAAGCAACATCATTAAAATGTCCATACTACCCAAAGCAATCTACAGATTCAATGCAATTTCTATTCAAATGCTAACAGTGTATTTCAAAGATCTAGAACAAACTCTCCAAAAACTCATCTGGAATAACAAGACCCCGAAAGCCACAGCACTCCTGAGAAAGAAGAGCAAAGTTGGAAGGATCACAATACCAGATATCAAGCTATATTGATACCATGCTATGGTTCTCAAAACTGCCTGGTACTGGCACAAGAACAGATATATAGACCAGTGAAACAGAACAGAGAACAGAAACCAACCCAAGCCATTATGTTCAATATTTGACAAAGGAGGCAAGAACATACAATGAAGTCAAAATAGTCTCTTTAATAAATGGTGCTGGGAAATTTGGGCAGATACATGCAAAAAAAAAAAAAAAAGAAACTAGATCACCAACTTACACCATACACAAAAACAAACTAAAAATGTCTAAAGGACTTGAATGTAAGACGGGAAACCATAAAAATCCTATAGGACTCCATAGGAAGCAAAATAGCAGACGTGTCATAGCAATATTTTTACAGACACAGCTCTTAGGGCAATGGAGATTTAGAAGAAAATAAACCAATCGGACTACATCAAAATAAAAAGCTTCTGCACAGCAAAAGAAACCAACAAAACAACAAGAAAGCCTACTGCATGGCTGAACATATTTGGCAATGATATTTCTGATAAGGGTTTAATCTCCAAAATTTACGGAGAACTCGTACAACTTAACCATAGGAAGATAAATGATCCAATCAAAAAATGGGCAAAGGATCTAAATAGACACTTTTCGAAAGAGAACATACAGAAGGCCCAGAGACATGAAAACATGCTTAAAGTCACTAATCATCTGAGAGATGCAAATCAAAACAACGAGATACCATCTCACACCTGTAAGAATGTCTATCAACAAATGACAAGTGCTGGCGAGGATATGGAGAAAAAGGAACCCTCATGCACTGCTGGAGGGAATGCAGACTGGTGCAGCCACTGTGGAAGACAGTATAGAGTTTCCTCAAAAAGTTAAAAATGGAACTGCCATTTGACCCAGTAATTCCACTTCTAGGTGTATATCCCAAGAAACTAGAAACACCAATCGGAAAGGACATATGCATCCCTATGTTCATAGCAGCACAATTTACCATAGCTAAGATTTGGAAAAAGGCGTAAGTACCCATCAGCAGATGAATGGATTACAAAACTGTGGTATATCTACACAATGGAATACTATGCCACTATAAAAAAGGAAGGAACTTTTACCATTTGCAACAGTATGGACGGAGCTGGAAAGCATGATGCTAAGCAAAATAAGCCAGTCAGAGAAAGATAAATATCACATGGTCTCACTCATGTGGGATATAATGATCAACATAATTTGATGAACAAGAATAGATGCAGAGACAAATGTCAGGGGAGGAGGGGTTATAGAGCAACCAAAGGATTTGTATGCATGCGTGTTAGCATAACCAATGGACACAGACACTGGGGCAGGGGAAGGGGTCAATTGGGGGAAAAGGAGACATGTAAAACTTTAGATAATAAATTTTTAAAAAAGATTTAAATTAGTTTTTTATGCTAAAATCATGAAAAGTTCCCCAGCCTTTTTTTCTTATGATATTGACATTTTTTAAAGAGTCTATGCCAGTTCCTTTGCAGAATACCTCTCAACTGAGATGTGTGTGATTTCTCATGAATAGATTGAAGTTAAACATTTTTACGAATGTTTTAATTAAGTGATGTCTACTAGATTTCTCTAAATGTACCCCTTTCCTCTAATATGTGGGGTATCATTTTGAGGTTGGGTAGATATCCTATTTCCTAACAGTCATTCACCCAGTGATTTTAGCATCAATTGATACTTTTTGCCTGAATCAATTATTATTCAGTATTTACAGTATGGTGATTTTCCAATTCTGTCATCTTCCTACAAAAATCTGTTGGCATTCTTCTGTAAAAGAGAACTTCTCTTTTTCTTTTCACTTAAAAATGATTTGTTATTAGACTAATTGATTTTCTAAAATGTAATATCCATTTCTGTTATTTATTTTAATGTGTGTCTTGTTCCAAATTTGACCTTTGGGAATCTCTGCATTCTTACTCTGCCAAACAGGAAATGTAGCCCATCCATCTGCTGGCTTTCCCTATGTTACTGAGGTTGGCTCTAATCCGCTCACTGAGTTTGGACCTCTCCATGCTGAAGAATGCACTTCCCTGCATGGGAAATGTATTTACATAAGCTCCCAAGCTTATTGATTCAAACATTAGATTTCCCAGGGCCACACCTGACAGAGCCCTACTAGTTTCTGATGCTCAGCAACCTCCTACCACACAGTAAGATGCCATTCTCCCCTTCACAGGTTCTTTTAGACCCTCCCTTTTACTTGATGTGACTTTGCAATTTCCTACTTTACTGGGACAAAAGGAGAAAAGTCAAAGTACTCTCTTTTCCTTTATATTCCCTTACAGAATGTCTTTTTGGATTTCTTGTCTTATGGCCTATTTAATGTGCTCTTAGCTTCTCTTTCACTAAGTCCTATTCAGATCTTTAGTATATGAGTTTGCTATTGGTTTGCTAAGACTGCCATTACAACTAGGTGACAATACAAACGTACCTCACAGTTCTAGAGGCTAGAAGTCCAAGAGATGAAGGTGTAGGCAGCACTGCTTCCTCCTGAGGGCTAAGAAAGAATCTATTCAGGCCTCTCGCCTAGATTCTGGTGGTTTGTCAACAGTCTTTGGATTGAAGAAACATCACCTGATTTCTGCCTTCACCTTCATGTGGTGCTCGCCGTGTGTGTGTGTGTGTGTGTGTGTGTGTGTGTGTGTCCCCTTTTTTAAGGACATCAGTTATGCTGAAGTAAGTGCCTGACATACTTCATTGTGAACTTATCCCAAGCTACATCTACAAGCACCCTATTTTCAAATAAGATCGCATTCTTGAGATATTTGATATTAGGACTTCAACATACGAAATTTGTGGAAAAATACAATTCACCCATAACATGGGTACTTTTAAACCATGTTGTTCAGCATAAATTCCGAGAGAATTCAACATTCTTTTATATATGGGCTTCTATGTCATTCCTGATTTATGACTTTTGATCTTATTTTTGAATGCTATGCACTGAATTTTTGTGTCTCTCCCCTCCCCCCCAATTTCATATGCTGTGATCTAATCCTCAATGTGACAGTGTTTGGAGGTCAATGCTGGAAGCCAATTCTAGCATGTCATAATTGCACGTTTCATCAAAAGATTGATGGAACTTGGGGCTCAACAAGGGCTGAGTCACACATGTAGTCACCTGTTGGGAATGGCTGAGGGCATTTCCCCAAACCTGAAAAGGAATGATTGCTGGCTGCCAGACAGCTAAAGTGCATCTTAATCTACATGTTATTGCCTCCTACTGGCCAAACACCTGAACAGCTGTAGGCTAATTCTTCCATTCTGACAATGGACTCTGTATATGAAAACCCTGACCCTTTGAAGTGTATATCTCTGCCTCGCCTCAGGACAAATTGTGTTAATAAAATGCATGGGATCCTGAGATGAGAAGAACTTAGATCATCGATTCCTTTAAGCTAAGCTCCTCTGACCCCCAAATGACTTTCAAAATTATGCTTCATCTCCGGACTCCTATTTAATCTACACAGCCTTCTCCAGATTTCCTGAACCCTTCTAGATGCTGGAACAAGAACCTCGGCAGGTCAGGCCCTTTGTTAAGTTGTATGAGTTCCTTGTAACTGTTGGAGATTAAACCCTTATTAGAGATAACATTGGCAAATATGTTCTCCCATACAGTGGGCTTTGTTGTTTTGTTGATGGTTTCTTTTGCTGTACAGAAGGTTCTTTCTTAAAGTTTCAATCTCTTTGATGAAGTACTCCTTTTGTTTGTTAACTTTATTTCTTAGTTCATTGAATTTCCTTTCTGAATTTTCTTGTATCTCATTGAGATTTTTCATAACTGCAGTATTGAGTTCTCTGTCATTTAAATAACATTTTTCCATTGCTTTCAGTTTATTTTCTGGAGATTTTAATTTTCTTTCTGAATTGCCTTGTTACTTGGCTATTCATTGTGCTTGATGGTTTTTTTCCCCTCTGCCTAGCATTTGCGGGGGGTGGGGGGGAGCAGGGAGGAAAGCTGCTTTTTAAAAATAATTTTATTTTATTTTTTAAAATATATTTTATTTATTTTTTACAGAAAGGAAGGTAGAGGGATGGAGAGTTAGAAACATTGATGAGAGAGAAACATCTATCAATGCCTCCTGCACGTCCCCTACTGGGGATGTGCCCTCAACCAAGATATATGCCCTTGACCAGAATCGAACCTGGGACCCTTCAATCCACAGGCCGACGCTCTATCCACTGAGCCAAACCGGTTAGGGCTTAAAAAGAATTTTAGCCCGGCTGGCGTGGCTCAGTGGTTGAACATCGACCCATGAACCAGGAGGTCATGGTTCGATTCCCGGTCAGGGCACATACCGGGTTGTGGGCTTGATCCTCAGTGTGGGGCATGTAGGAGGCAGCCGATTAATGATTCTTTCTCATCATTGATGTTTCTGTCTCTCTCTTCCTCTCTGAAATCAATAAAAATATGTTGTTTTAAAAAAGAATTTTAGTTGGTTAAATAGAGGTCTTATTCTTGTTTTCTAGAAGGTGTGGCTTCAAGGATCTGTTGCCTCAGCTGTGGAAAACACTCAGTATTACCCAGCAGGTGGACCTGGGCACCTCTGTCTCAGGGCACCACCTCCATGGATTGGAAGGGGTGGGCTATGCATTTCCTGTGTTTTTTGGTGCCACCTTCCTGAAGCCAGATGCTCTGAGTTGACCCACTTGCTATCAGCAGGATGTGCAGCAGTGGGTGGGGGTGGGGAGAAGTGAGTTCCCTGGTTCTGCCCTTCCTTGTGGGTTTAGCTGCAATGAGTACAGATCACTTAGGCTGGAAAGGTTTTTTTCAGTCCGTTCACAACCTGCCCAGGATTTTGTTGCCCAGAGTGCCAAGCGGGGAGTGGGCAGATTCCTCACCTGAGTCCTGTGTTGCATGCTGGCAGGCTTTTGAGTGCTGCAACTTTGTTTTTAAATCCTCACCCAAGGATATGTTTATTGATCTTTTTAGAGTGAGAAGAAGAGGGTGGAGGAAGAGAGAGAGAAGCATCATTGTGAGAGAGAAACCTCAGTTGGTATCCTCCCGTGTATGTATGCCCGCACTGGAGATCGAATCCTCAACCTAGGTATGTGGCCTGACCAGGAATCGAACCTGAAGCTTTTTTTGGTACATCAGATAGCACTCCTACCAACTGAGCAACCCAGCTGGGGCTAGAGAGCTGCACTTTTTTTTGCATGTTTCTCTGCCCCTGACTGTGGGCTCAGCCTATGAACCAGAGGGTCATGGTTTGATTCCCAGTCAGGGCACATGCCCGGGTTGTGGGCTCAGTCCCCAGTGTGGGGTGTGCAAGAGGCAGCCAGTCAGTAATTCTCTCTCATCATTGATGTTTCTATCTCTCCCTCTCCCTTCCTCTCTGAAATCAATAAAATATATATATATTTTAAAAATTCTATGTCCTTTTTTTACTTCTTAGCTATAACTCTTTGTTTTAGTGGTTGTTTTGCATGTACAACTTTAACTTGTAACAGTCTACTTTCAAGGGATATTATACCATTTTGTGTATAGTGTAAGAACTTAGAGTAGTGTACTTCCATTTCTCCTCTCCTAGCTTCTTTACTATCATTTATCAAGCACTTTACTTTTATATATGTTATAAACCCCATAATATATGTTCATTTTACTTCTGCCTGTAGGTCATTCTTTAACATTTTTTAGTGCATGTCTTTTGGTTATGAATTATTTTATATGAATGGCAATGTTTTTATCTTGTCTTTTATTTTTACTGCTTTAAGATATAATTTACATACCATATCATTCACCCATTTAAAGAGGACAATTCAATGTTTTTGGTACATTCATAGGCATGTGCAACCTTTATCACAATTTTATTTTAGGACATTTTTATTCAAACCCCCTCCCCCGAAAGGAAATCCCAAACTCATTAGCAGTTGTTTGGATTGCTTCCTGTTCATTCTTTTAGTGAGGGTCCAACACACAACACCCAACACTGGACAGATGAGATAGACAGCAATTTATTGGTCACATATACTCATAGCTCAAGGGAGGAGGAAACTGCATAACATACAGGGCCACAGGAGTGTTGCTCCTGGGAGCAAAGTGAATAAACATGTGCTGTGGGAGGCAAGCTTTGTAATGAGGATGAGGTAACCCTTGGTTCCTACCAGAGGATGTGATTGGCCTGTTTGAATAATTTTGACTGTCAGGGGAGTGACATTTGTTAGGTTAAGAACCTGGTAGAATGCAGGTGGTACAGATAATATCAGGTCTAGCTGAATGGGGAACCTTTTCCAATGAATAAGGGGAGGGTATATATGGTGAGAACAAGGGCACTTGTGATTAGGCCTTTGGGGTTTTGTGAGGCAGGGATGTCAAGGTAGCACTTAATATTGAATCTTAATTTTAGACCTTATACCACAGCAGTCAAACAACAACCCATTCCTCCCTGACCCCCTCCTCCAGTTCTTGGCAACCACAAATCTACTCTGTCTTCATGGATTTGCCAAGTGTGGACATTTCATATAAATATACTTGGACAATATGTGGTATTTTGTGTCTGATTTCTTTATCATGTTTTCAAGGGTCATTCATGTCATAGCATATATCAGTACTTCACTCCACTTATTGTTTATTAGTGTTTTACTCTATGGTATATCACATTTTATTTACCCATTCCTCAGTTGATGGCTGTTTGTGCTGTTTTCACTTTTGGCTCTTATGAATAATGCTGCTATGAACATTTATGTATGCCTTTTTGTGCAAATGTGTGTTTTCTTTTTGGTATATACCTAACTTTTTCTTTGCTTTTTAAAACTTTATTTTGCTGGCTATAAAATATTGGTTGATGGTTTTTCTTTCAGTACTTTTAAGATGTTCCTCCATTGTCCTCTATTTTGCATTGTTTCTGATGAGAGATCAGCTGTCATTCTTATCTTTAGTTGAACACATAATATTTTGGGCTGTTTTTAAGATTTTCTTTTTATCGTTAGTTTTAAGTAGTTTGATTGTGATATGCTGTGGTGTAGTTTTCTTCATATTCTTGTTTTTAGGGTTTGTTGAGATTCTTGGATTTGTGTGTGGGGAAGCATGAGTTGGTTGGAAATCTTGTAAGGAGGATATTCCAAGAAAAGAGATGTGTGTTGGAAGGCCACCTGCCCTGTTTATTGGAATTCCAACTTAAAGGTGACTTACGGGAGTGTTGAAGGCAGCGCCCCTAATTATTTCTTGACCTTTCCAACCAAGTAGTGCATGTGCAGACACCTGGGTGTTTACTGGAATCCTTATGCTTAATCCCTGGATGCCCTTGCCTAGTGGACAATGTAAACACGTGTGTCCTCTCAAGATTACTCGCCCTACTGGTTGTATCTAAAGATAAAACTTCCAATAAAAGCCTAATGAGGCAAGCAGTTACGGCTGCCTGGTCACTTCGGCCAGGCCGTCCATTAGCCCCCTTTCACAGTGAAACTGTGTCAGAGTAATCCATTCATCCATTTCTCAGGGTCTGCTAGTCAGCCCCAGCAAGGTAGTGCCCTGTGTGAGGAGCCCTGGCATCTGTGGGCTAATGGTTTTCATCAAATTTTGATAAACTTCAGCAGTTATTTCTTTAAACATTTGTCCTGTCCCACCCCCACTTTGGAACTCCAGTTATCCATACAGTAGGCTACTTGAAGTTGTCCCACAGCTAAAAGATATTCTTCTCATTTGGGGAGATTCTTTATCTCTGTGTGTTTTATTTTGGACTAGCTATACCCGGCAAAACGTTGCTGTGGCTGAGTCTGGTTAAATGGAAAAGAAAGAAAAGAGAAAGCGCACGTTTCTAATATGTTTAATTGCACAATACTTGTGGGTATACAATATTCCACTCCATCCCACTCCACCCCTCTCCATTCCACTCCAGCCCACTCCACCCCTCTCCATCCCACTCCACCCCTCTCCATTCCACTCCATCCCACTCCATACCTCTCCATCCCTCTCCATTCTATTCCATTCCACTCCATCCCTCTCCATCCCACTCCATCCCACTCCAATCCACTGCATACCAGTCCATTCCACTCCATCCCTGTCCGTTCCACTCCATCCCTCTCCATTCCACTCCATCCCTCTCCATTCTATTCCATTCCACTCCACTCCATTCCACTCCACTCCACTCCATCCCTTTCCATCCCACTCCATCCCTCTCCATCCCACTCCATCCCTCTGCATCCCTCTCCATCCCACTCCATCCCTCTCTATCCCTCTGCATCCCTTTCCATCCCTCTCCATTTCACTTCATCCCACTCCATCCCTCTCCATTCCACTCCATACCTCTTCATCCCTCTCCATTCCACTCCATCCCTCTCCATCCCTCTCCATTCCACTCCATCCCACTCCATCCCTCTCCATTCCACTCCAATCCTCTCCATTCTATTCCATTCCATTCCACTCCATCCCTCTCCATCCCTCTCCATCCCTCTCTATTCCATTCCACTCCATCCCTCTCCATTCCACTCCATCCCTCTCCATCCCTCTGGAATGGAATTGTAAAATATTTAGTATAGCATGTGTTGCTTTTACATCAAACAGAAGGCGCTGTTTTTCAAAAACAGCATGTTTTTACCTGTCACATCTATAGATGTGACATCTATATAATAGTAGGTATATAAAAACACGTGCATATTCGAATGCAATGTTGTGTCAAAATTCCAAAGCAATCGGTGAAGAACTTTTGGAGATTCAAGATTTTGGACAAATGAACATTTACATTTTTATTTATATAGTTTCTGTTGCTATGCCTTTAGGGTCTTATCTAACTTCTCCTCTGCTGTCAATCCCATCCTATATAATAAAAAAGAAACATGCATATTGACCATCCCTCCATTACGCTCAAGCAGTGCCCACAAGCCAAGCCCACCAGCCAATCAGGAGCAAGTATGCAAATTAACCCAACTAAGATGGCGTGACCACGGAGCTGGAGCAAGCACGAGGCTTCGGTTGCCCTGGTGATGGAGGAAGCCAAGCTTCCTGCCTGCCCTGGTGGCCCTGGGCTCTGTTCAAGGCTACTAAGTTTCAATTATAGAAGATAAATAAGTCCCAGGGGGAAAAAAAAAAAAGGTTGGGAGCTTGGGTTGCCGGGGGCATGGCCAGCCTGAAAACGGCACTCATCCCCCCCAACCCTAGCTGGCCACACCCCCATGGGGGGAGGGTCCCGGCTGGGGGGCTTGGACAGCCTACAAACAGCCATCAGCCCCTCACCCAGGCTGACCAGGCACTTCAGAGGGACCCCCACCCTGATCCAGGACACCCTTCAGGGCAAACTAGCCAGCCCGCACCCATGCACCAGGCCTCTATCCTATATAATAAAAGAGCAATGTGCAAATTGACCCTAACAGCAGAACCACTGGGAATGACTGATCACTATGACACATACTGACCACCAGGGGGCAGACGTTTAATGCAGGAGCTGACCCTTGATGGTCAGTGCACTCCCACAGGGGGAGCTCTGCTCAGTCACAAGCCAGGCTGATGGCTGCCAGCACAGCAGTGGTGGTGGGAGCCTCTCGTGCCTCCTCAGTAGCACTAAGAATGTCTGACTGCAGCTTAGGCCTGCTCATCTCTGGCAAGTGGACATCCCCTGAGGGTCCTGGGCTGCCAGAGGGATGTCTGACTGCCAGCTTAGGCCTGATCCCCTGGGGAGTGGGCCTAAGTCAGCAGGTGGATATCCCCCATGGGGTCCCAGACTGTGAGAGGGCACAGACCAGGCTGTGGGACCCCCCCCCCCACCCTGAGTGCACAAATTTTTGTGCATCGGGCCTCTAGTCTAATATATTTTACACTAGAGGCCCGGTGCACAAAAATTTGTGCACTCGGGGGGGGTCCCTCAGCCCAGCCTGTGCCCTCTCGCAGCCAGGGATGGCTTCTTGGTTGTGGGACAGCCCGGGGCGCTCCAGGGCTCAGGGTATGGTAGGCTTCCCTTTATCGCCACCGGTGGCTCAAAGAGCCTGGGCTCCAGCTTGGGGTCCCTGCAGGGCCATGGATGGGGAACCCATCCAGAGTCTCCACGGGGAGCAAGACACCTGCTACAGAGCTGGCCCCGTAGTCTGGCCCCAGCAGCTCGAAGAACTCCAGGGTCTTGGGGACCTTGTCCAGGTCACACAGGTTCACGCTGCACCCCGACGGGCTGCCCCCCACTGCTGCCCGTGACACCACTTGCCCCACCCCTGCCGCTGCCCACCCCGCCCCCGCTGCCACCCCCCCACCCGCCGCCGCCACCACCCACACCCGCCGCCCGCACCGCAACTGCCGTTGCTCACTCTGTGGCTGCCAGCCTCCATCTTGGCTGGGTTAATTTGCATATAGCCGTTCTGATTGGCTGGTGGGCATGGCTTGGCTGGTGGGCGTGGCTTAGGTGTCTCAGAGAGACGGTTAATTTCTGTATTACTCTTTTATTAGATTTCCAATATTGTAGCTTTCATCTCTAGAAATTTGATTTGAGTCTTTTTTATATCTTCCATGTCTTTGCTTAACTTTTTTTATTATATGGAATATAATATAATAATAATATAATATAATAAAAGAGTAATATGCAAATTGACCATCGCCTGAGACACCTAAGCCACGCCCACCAGCCAAGCCACACCTCCCAGCCAATCAGAGTGGCTGTATGCAAATTAACCCAGCCAAGATGGAGGCCAGCAGCTACGGAGCTAGAGCAAACTGGAGGCTTCCGTTGCAACTGCCTGCCTAGGCTGGCTGAGCCTCTGCTCACAGCCATGCCCACCAGCCAATCAGAGCAGCTATATGCAAATTAACGCAGCCAAGATGGAGGCTGGCAGGGCGGCTCTGCACTGGGAGCCTCCGCGGCCGGCACAGCTGTGCCGAGTGTGTCAGCTCAGTGTAGGGGGGGCCGGCCTGGGGCCTCCTCGGCGTCCAGGAGCGCCCATCCTAGGTCCACTGCCTGGCTCCGCACCCTGGGGCCTCTGCCTGGCTCTGCCCCAGGGGCCTCCGCAAGGCATGCAGGAGCAGCTGTCCTGGGTCTGCTGCCTGGCTCTGCCCCCCGGGGGCCTCCTGGAGGCGTGCAGGAGCACCCATCGAGGGTCCGCTGCCTTCGTCCGCCCCCCAGGGGCCTCCACAGGGCCTGCGGGAGCGTCTGCTGCACAGTGCGGAGCATCCGAAGCCAGTTCACTGCCCGGCTCCACCCCGGGTGTATTTGCTCAGCAGCAGGGCCCCACCGAGGGATCCTGCTCCAGCGTCTGCCCCTGGCTCGCCACCCAACTCTGCACCAGGTGTGTCCCCTCAGCAATGGGGGCTCACCAGGCATGTACGATCGTGGGCCCTCCAGTGGGAAACGTCCACGCCTGCACTCACCAGCCCTACCACCCCCCAGTGCACGAACCCTGAAGGGGCTGTGGGCAGCCTAAAAATGGCCCTCAGCCCCTCACGCAGGCTGGCCAGGCACACCAGCAGGTGGACATCACCCCCCAGGTGTCCCAGACTGCAAGAGGGCACAGGCTGGGCTGAGGGACCCCCCTCCCCGAGTGCACAAAGAGGGCCCCTAGTACATATAACTATTTAATGAATTTCTATTGGTTGATTATTCTCTTTAGCATGGGGATGTCTTTGCATTCCTGGTCATCTTTGAGTGGATGTCTGACAATTTACCAAGTTCTTCACCTAACAAATTTAATATTCCTACCTGATGCTAGATAATTGTGTATTTCTTTAAAACTTCTTGAATTTTGTTTTGGGATATAGTTAAATTACTTAGAAACAGTTTGATTTTGGGGGGTTAGGTGGGCCTGTTTTCATGCCTACTCTGACTTAATTATTTTCGATGATTGAGGCAAAACCTTCCTAAATACTCAATGCCCTGTGAATTATGAGTTTTTAGTCTATGGAAACAGGAACTGTGATCCAGGATGAGTGCCACTAGTACTTTCCCCAGCCACCTGGAGGGAGGGAGGAAATGCTTTGGGATAGTTCTTTTCTAGCCTCAGAGAGTTTCTTCACATGCATGCTCTGACCAGCACTTGCTGAATACTTGAGTGGGGGACCTGCACATCTCCAGGATTCATTCCCTTCTTACAGTGCTGCTCTTTACTGTGTGGTACTCTGTCCTGTGAACTTAGACTAAGGGAGTCCCTCTGGGCTGTGCCTCATTTCATCCTCTCTGTGCCATGGCATGGAAATTCTCTCAAGGCAACTGTAGAGCTCACCTCCTTTGTTTCCTGAATTTTGGATTCCCTGTCCTTTGCTTTCTGATGTCTTGAAAAGTTTTTTTCCCCTTGTTATTTCAAATAGGAAGTTAAATCCAGTGCCATTTACTCCATCTTGGCTGATAGAAAAGTCTACCCAAAATGTTTTGACAGATGAATAAACTAGTTGGGATATAAACTCTTACATGAATTTTTTTCCAACAAAGATTTTTTCTTAGTATTTTAAATTCTTTTCATGATAAATTTCTTGGTCTAAGTAAGTTTTCTGTTACTTTTACAGCTTGCCTCTGAATATTGATTTGCTAGATAGTCCAGCCTTATTGGAAACAACTATTGATGGTATAATTGGGGCACCTGACACTATGGAAACATTGCAATCACCAGATGAAATTAATGTAGCCCCCAGGCAAACTGGATTAGAGGAACCTGAAGTTGAAGGCAGGAGTGAGTAAATATCTTTATAACATCAATGATACCTTTTATTTTATCTCCCTTTTAAATGAGCTACTTAAGTCAGTTTCTTCAAGAATATTTTATGTAGTAGTTGAATTTTAAATTTTAATGTAAAAGAGTCATGCCTTCTTGCCTTTTTCGGCTTAAGGGTTCATTGAAATATTTAAGATTGCATAATTGAGACCATTAAACATTTGTATCACTTATAAGTCACTAAATATTTGTACATTTTCAAACTTGCTTTTTCACTTTGTTTCTTGAGTGAAAATTAAGAGAAAATGTTTCTTGAAAGATTTTTAAGGTTCAGAATTGAATAAATGTTTGGACATTCTATTAGTTAGAAAGAATTTTGTTTTTAATGAGGTCTGTTGTTGCACAGACCTACAAAAAATAAATAATCCAGAAAGAAAACTGCTTTTCTTAACATTTTAAAAGGTTAAAAGAAAACAGTTACTGCACATTGAAAATTTCTAATATTTGTGAATTTGGTTTGATATTAAAGTATAAATTGTGATTAAACAGAAACTTCCTGTTGAATCTCAGTGTAATGTATATTCATTTTAAAAGCAGCTCATATTATGTGGCTCTTGATTGGTAATTGCCATTGAGTATGCTGTTGTCTCTCATTATATCGAATATAGCAGTAGTATATAGTAATTTAGAGATAGGAAGTGTTAATGAAAAGTTACATTGTGCTTCTGGTAAGTAGTACATGTAGTAGTACTACTGGTATGTGGCATTAAAAATGTGTTCTTTTGTTCTCCAAGTAACCACTACAAATATATGGTTAAACAAATATTCTGATATGTTCAAGGTTTTATGTTCTTATTGACATCTACCATGTTTGAATTGTGCTTATGAATATGAGATTAGGGAAACAAAAACTAACTTTATTATGTTGGTAATTTCAGAATAATGTTCTAATTTTATTTTAAAGATAGTTAGTTATTGGATTAAGAAAACATCCTCCATTACTGTTGGTCTTATATTTTCTTTGCCATAATTCCTTTAGGTTAGTTTCCAGTTTTTACAGCCCTGTCCTGGACTCTACCATTTGTTAGCAAAGATCACTCTTTGTCACTAGAAAGGTGTGAGACAAGAAAAAAG
>PVJC01030939.1:0-20887 GCA_004026665.1 Murina feae
AAGTGCTGGGCTCAGACCACATGCCCCTCTGTCTGGGCCTCAGCAGGCCCCTTGGGTCGCTTCATCCCCTGATATCAGACCTCCGTGTCTCCCACCGCCCAGCAAAGGCCATTTCCTGTAGAACCTGACCCAGCCTTCCTTCCGGGCCCGTCGCTCTCCCCATTCCGTGATGCATTTGCTCATTCACTCCACGCACAGACATGGAGCAAATTGTAGGCACTGGGCATTGGAGGATGTGCTGGAGGAGAAGGGGGAGGGCAAGAGGCAGGGGGTCCTCAGAGGGCGGGGGGGGGGGGCTCTGGGGGGGGAGGCTCCCGGGGCTTAGGTGGAGGCGGTGTGGGGCGTGCAGGGTGACAGCTGGACCGTGTGTTGAAGGAAGTGGACACATACTGACAACATATGTAGGCGGCAGAGACTACAGGACTGAGTGCCGGTGGGACAGGGGTGAGGGCGATGTCAGCCTTCACGCCGGGACAGTGTGGGAGGTGGCACCATTGCCAGCAGAGGGACTAATAGTTTTGCTGGTGTGTGTGTGTGTGTGTGTGTGTGTGTGTGAAAGATATGCGTGTATGTTGTGTGTGTGTGGTGTGTGGGATGTGTGTGTGGTGTGTGTATGTCGTGTGTGTGTTTGTGTGTGGTGTGTGTATGTTATGTGTATGTGTGTTGTGTGGGATGTGTGTGTGGTTGTGTGTATGTTATGTGTCTGTGGTGTGTGTGTGTTTATGTGTGATGTGTGTATGTTGGGGTTATGGTAGGCACTTTGGCTTAGACTCTGAATGACATGGAAGTCATTAGATTACGTTTTCATCTAATTGATGTCATAAAAGGACCATTCTGGCTGCTGCGTTGAGAACAGGCTGTGGGAGCAGGGGTAGAATCAAGGAAATCTAAGCCTTCCAGGTCTGAGGGGAGAGGCTTAGGCAAGAGTGGGCAGAGTGGGAGGATCTGATTCTGGGAAATGCTCAAGGCAGAGCCAGGAGATGAGCTGATGGACTGGATGGGCTACGGCAGAAAGAAAGGATTCGAGGACGACTTCACAGTTCGGGGATTGAGCCCTGGGAGGTTGAAGTTGTTGCTAACTCATGAGGGGAACTCTCAAGTCCAGGAGAGCTCATGAGGGGGGAGGCAGTTGGGGCAGGAGGTAGAGAGGAGATGTTCAACTCAGACAGATGAGTTTGTGCTGTTTCTCAGACAGGCAAGGGACGATGTCCCGTGGGTGGAGGACATGGGAGGCTGGGGCCCGGGGGGGGATCTGAGTGGAGCTGGAAGTGCGGCCTCATCAGAATGTAGGAGGTATTTGAGAATGAGAGATCATCAAGGAAATAAAGATTGAGAAGCCACACAGGCCCAGGGCAGAGCTGGGGCCGCTCCACACAGAGGGGTCAGGGAGGAAAGAGAAGGCTGCCTGGTGTCCTGACAACCAGGTGCGAGCCTCCTCCGGGGGAGGCGCGCTGGGGTCTGGCCAGGGCTGTTGAGAAGCCAGGAGGGCCGGGCCCCAGGCCTGACCACTGGCATCAGCAATGAGGAGGGCATGGGCACCCTTGGCAGGAGCAGCTTCAGTGGCGCGGAGGGTGCAATGCCTGGTGGGCGCTGGTTCCAGGAAGGGTGGAGGAGGCATGAAACACTGAGAGTAGAAACATTCTCAAGAAGCTTTGCTGCAAAGAGGAGCAAAGAAATGGGGTTGTAACCTGCAGGGCCATTACAGAAGTGGTCTCTCTGTTTGCCTTTTAAGAGAGTAAGAGGGCCTGGCCGGTGTGGCTCAGTGGTTGAGCATCGATCCTTGAACCCAGAGGTCACGGTTGGATTCCTGGTCAGGGCACATGCCTGGGTTGAGGGCTTGGTCCCCAGTGTGGGGCGAGCAGGAGACAGACAATCAATGATTCTCTCTCATCATTGATGTTTCTATCCCTCTCTCCCTCTCCCTTCCTCTCTGAAATCAATAAAAACATATCAAAAGAGAAAAAGAAAGTAAGATGGAAAAAACAGTGGGTGTAAAGCCAGGATAAGGAAGGAATGATTCTCCAGTAGATTCACCGTTCGAGCCAGTCCCTGATGTTACATTATAAAGTAGTCTTAGGAACTAGGGACTGGGGGGTCTAAATTGTGTGTGTGTATGCCCTGGGGGAGGGGGAGGCTCCCTTCAGCCTGACCTGCACCCTCTCGCAGTTGGTCATCCCTCTTGCAGTCCAGGACCCCTCACTCCTTACCGCCCGCCTGCTCACTGTTCCTTACCGCTCAGCTTGCTGCTGCTACTTAGTACTGCAGTGGAGGCTCCCACCATCACCACTGCACTCACCAGCTGTGAGCCTGGCTTCTGGCTGAGTGGCACTCTCCAGCGGGCTCACCGTTCCTTAGCGCTTCCAGGGAGGCAGGAGAGGCTCCCACCGCATGAGCCTGGCTTCTGACTGAGCAGTGCTCTCCCGGCGGAGCACACTGACCACCAGGGCACAGCGTCTGCATTGAGCATCTTCCCCGTGCTGGTCAGTGCACATCACAGTGACTAACCATTCCACCAGTCATTTCGCCATTCGGTCGATTTGCGAATTAGGGTTTTATTATATAGGAGATGTGTGTGTGTGTGTGTATGCGTGTGCATGTGTGTACTATTCTAAGGTTAGTCTATGGCCCACAAGGGGGAAACAGCTTCTTCTAGAATTTTGCACCATTTCAAGTCCACAACGGTGGGCTGGAGCATCCCAGGTCATGCCCATCTCAGGTAGAAAGGGTGTGAGGGGTCCCATGTCCAGGGGCCTGGACTGGGGGGTTCAGGGCAGTGCAGGCACGCATCGGACATTAGTCCAAGCATGGCACGCATCCTCCCATCTTCTAGGTCTCGTTCTGGCAGCCTGAGCTGAGATACCATGGGTGTCTCGAATTCACCAACGCAATTTGATTCCCAAATCCTGACTTGTAGGCACACAGAGGGTAGAAACATTTAGCTCCCAACCTCATGCACAAAACTGCGCTGACCCAAACCAGGGCCAAAACAAACAGACTTGCGTTTAGACATCAATGGGCTTGTCTTTGCCGTTCCCTAACGGTTCCTGGTTAGATCCGTGGCCTCCTGGGCTAGCAGGCATCCTAATTCTCATGGGCAGTTATGGTCTGTGTGTGTACCCCGGTGTCATGGTCCACCCGCTATCGGAGAGTCGGGTCTTTCCAAATCCCTTCTACGGTGAACAAGGCCGTCGCAAGAACCCTCGCGCCTACCTCTTGTTGCTCACATGGCAAGGTTCTTAGAAGGCACCACCATGGAAGTGCTGGTCATGGTGGAGGCGAGAGGGAGAGAGTGTGCTCTTAGCTTTCCTGGACGGCGCCCACTGTTTTCCAGAGGAGCTGCTTGCCCACACTCACCAACCTCAGGGGGTCAGACTCCCGCTTGATGGGAACAATGGCCGTCAACTGCTCTAGAGGCCGGGCACCCTGGTTCAGAGGCATCCCCTCGTGTGTGAATTGCTTATTAATATCCTTGGCACATCTTTCTATTGAGCCATTACCTTTTCTCCCAGCCCCATTTGGAAAGAAATGGAAGCACTAAGCCCTGCTGACACGACGTGAGTCACAGCTCAGCAATCTCGGCCTGCGTGAAAGCAGGATTTACAATGTTGTTTTTAAAGGGCGGGGTGGGGAGGCTCGAGGGGGCCTTAGGGGTAACAGGCAGATCCCCAATGAAAGGAGGCCTCACAGGAACTGGGTGCAGGACACGGAGGGTGTGGAGGGCTTGAGTCAAACCTGCAAATCCCTCCGCTGATAATCAAATGCAAGGGCTGAGGCCACACGGGACAGGCGTGCCCGGCTGGAGAGGCTCCTGTCCACAAAGCCAGGGGGAAAGAATTCATTAATAAGTTTTATGTGGATTGCAATGTGGGGTAATAACACGTTGGGTGTATTTAGTTAAGGAAAATACATTTCTAAAACCAGTTTTAACTGTTCTCCACAGAGCATGGCCAGAACAGGACAAATAATGCCACACACCACTCAGCCACAGTGCGCTCTTCACTGGAGCAGTTCGTTCAGCTCACACCGGCCAGAGCCACCCTCCATCTCCAGATCCCTAGATAGTCTTTAAAAAGGCGGGAGACTCGCCCCGGCCGGCTTGCTCAGTTCATTGGAGCGTTGCCCCCTGCACAAAAGGTTTCAGGTTCCATCCTGGGTTGGGGTGCGTAGGGAAGGCAACTCACTGATCAGTGTTTCTCTCTCTCTCTCTCTCTCTCTCTCTCTCAAAAAATCAATAAAAAATATACCCTTGGGTGAGGATTATTTTATAAATGATTGAAGACTTTAAGGAGATTTTGTTTATGTGGGTTATGCCCATTAATATTTAGAAATTAAAACCAAGACATGTTTTAAATACGTATTGATTCAATTATGTGTACAAATGACATATTGTTACTAAAAATAACTGTAACTGTGGTTTTTTTCTTTCTAAAACCAGCAAAAATTTAGTAAAAAAAGTGGCATCCTTTTATAGTTTTGCAAATCTCTCTAAAGGTCTGTGTTAGCAGAGCTGGCCCCTCGGGTCGGCTCCTGCACTCAGGGCGCCGTGAGAAGTTGTTGGGTCGCGGGGTGCGGAGACCTGGCCTCACACGGGGATGGACATGGGCAGGGTGGATGAGGACTCTGTCAGTCGCTTTTTCCAACAATTGCACATCTTCTCTGGCGGCACAGAGGTGTGCGGTAGTGGCTCCTTCGAGGTGCTGCAAGGTGGAATCTGAAGCCCTCACTTATTTCCACGCTCATGGCTCTACAGGTTGGCTGGGCCTCACTCATCTCTCCTGAGCTCAGGGAGCTCCTCATCTTCTGTTGTATTAAATCCTTTGCCCCTTCCCCGCCCCGCCCCGCCCCCCAGGGATCTTTTACTAAATACATGATTTTGTTGTTTGTTTTTAAATATGTTTTGATTGACTTTAGAGAGAGAGGAAGG
The DNA here is from genome assembly GCA_004026665.1 of Murina feae. NCBI lineage: Eukaryota > Metazoa > Chordata > Mammalia > Chiroptera > Vespertilionidae > Murina > Murina feae. The sequence continues at coordinate 4,925 of PVJC01030939.1, forward strand.
GAGAGGGAGAGAGAGATAGAAACATTGATGGGAGAGAGAATCACTGATCGGCTGCTTCCTGCACACACACCCCACACTGGGGATTGAGCCCGCAACCCGGGCCTGTGCCGTGACCGGGAATCGAGCCAGCGACCTCTTGGTTCTTGGGTCGGTGCTCAACCACCGAGCCACGCCGGCCGGGCCCAGTACACCATGCTGTATTGGTTCACTGACTCATGCAGGTCTTCCAAGCTGTTGACACGTTTCGTTACAAAATCAAAAGACGCGCTCTCCGCCTCCCTGCTGGGCTGGTGGGAAAAGCGTCAGTCCTGGGGGACAGCCAGCTTCCACTCACCCGCAGCCGCAGGCCCCAGCATCTACTCTTGGTTTTGAAGCTCCGCTTATCATTGGCCCAGCGTGCTGCCCGTTGTCTTCCTTGAAGGGACAAGGTCACTTGCTTCCCTTTTTGAGCTGTGTTTGCTGAACCCCTGGGTCTGGATGAGCCTCGCTGGCCTGCCAGTCACGTTTCGAGTAAGAATGGAGTCCCGTGGAACACAGGGAGCGCGAGACCAACACCGCCCTCCTCGCGCAGCAGGACTGCTTCCTGCTCCTTCCCGCCGTCGCCCGAACATGAAAAAGATGCGGTGCAAGGGCGGAGGCTTAATGACATTGGCTTTTTTTCCTGCTTCGTGAGGGACGTTCTTGAGTGAAACTGGCCTTTTGCTTTGAGTGTTGGCAGCGAACAGCTCACACTCCGTTGCTCAGTTGTGGCGCCTCGGCCTTGATCTGCGCTGGTGGTTTCACCCATTGCCTTAGCCAGGGTCCCCCAGGAAAACCAAACCAGCAGGACGTGTGTGTCTATAGGGAGAGGTTTCATACGGAATCGTGGCGGCTGCAGACCTGGGCGAGCCAGTGTTCAGGTCCAAGTCCGAGGGCTGCCTGCTGGGGACTGTCTCCTGCTCAGGGTACTTGGACCTTTTTATTCTATCAGGCCTTCAGCTGATTGGATGGGCCCACCCACATATGGCTGGCAACTGCTTTACTCAGAAGCCCACCCATTTCAATGTGAATGTCATCCAAACCACTCGCACAGAAACATCCAGAATAATGTCTGGCCAAATATATGGGCACCCCATGGCCCAACCAAGTTGACACATCCAGTGAAACGTCGCACCGACCACGCTTTCTGCACGTGAGTGCCCGTGTCGCCATGGTGGATGGGGCGGGTCATGTGTAGTGGCATTGTGACGACACCTCGACCCTATGGGCCCCCTGCTCGCATGCATCTTGGGGCTTTTAGACAACAGCTAGAGAAGCAAGCTCCGCCCTCGGCTCACACAGAGCTCTGTTCAGCCTCTCAGAGCAGACTCCTAACCCGGATGGACGCCGAGGATGCCCTGACGTCGCTGGAAAGCTGTGCCACGAAGGAAATCAAGCCAAGAACAGGAAGAAAAGGAAAGAGATGGAGAGGGAGAGGGAAGAGATGATGGAGGAGGAGGAGGAGGGGGGGGAAGGAGGGAAGAGAGGAAAAGGGAGCAGGAGAGAAGCAGTGGGAGAGGGAGGAGGAGAGACGGGAGATGCTCAGAAGACAAGATTCAATGCCAGAGGTGAGAACATACAAAAATACATGAACATTTTAGGAGACATGACAAGGTGTTGCATTTATGAAATAAAGTGGGGTGTCATTGCAAAGCTGGAAAATTAAGGGGAAACCCTTGTAATTAAAGTTATGATAGAAAAAAAAGTTTAAACCCACTAGGAGGGTTATAGGGTAGCTTTGGAGAAAACCCCAGAAAATAGAATGGAAAGACAAATAGGTCAAAAATTGTAGGGAAATTACAGGAGAATGAGAGAATTTGTCCAGGAGGTCTGAAACCCAAATCATAGTAATTTCATAAAAAGGGGAATGGGGGGCGGAGGCGGGCTGGAAGAGTTGGGAGAAAAGGGGGACATATGTAATACTTTAACGATAGAAATTTTTTTAAAGGGGGGGTGAAAACGAGGGGATATTATTAAAGAAATCATTCACATTTCTCACAATTAAAGAGACTGTGTTCATATTCATATTGAAAGGGCCCAGCAGTGTCCTTCCAGAAAACATACTTGAAAAAAGACCCCACCAAAGGCACATCACGGTGAGACTTTACAAATCAGAGACTGTAATAGCTCCTGGGGAGTGGGAAAGAGAAAAGGCAGGAAATCTCATCAAATAATTGGAATTAAAAATGGCGTCAGCCTGCTCACCGGCAGCACTGGGACTACACATGATGCACAGAAACCTCTAAGATTTGAAAGAAAAATTATTTTGCTTTAAATATAATTCAAACTGGTTGAGACATATCACTAAGTATCTTCTATATATATAAAAGGCTAAGTGACCGACCGTACATCCATCCAACCGTCCGACCGACCAGCCGGTACATATGATGCACACTGGCAATTTAAAAATAAATGTTGACTCTTGCATTCATGATACATGTAAAGCTCTCACCGGCGCCAATTGCATGCGTGTGTTTCAATCTGTCATTGTTGGTCTTGAATTTGGTTGTTTTTGTAGACATTCAACTTGAACCACATCATGATTTATTCATCAACTGTCTGACCAACAGGTTGGTGGGTACATATGGTGCGCACTGGCAATTTAAAAATAAACATTTTTAATGTTCGTTCATGTGCTATACATATAAAGCGCTCGCTGGTGCCAATCGCACACGTGTTTTAATTTTATAATTATATATACTATTTTAACGTAATCTTTTGCAGTAACATAATTGCTGCACGAATCTTCTAATTAGTTTCCTTTCAATGTGCATGAATCTGTGCACAAGGCCAGTAGTAAAATATAATGCAATGGATAATTCGGTATCTCCCACCTTAACAGACAAGGCATTATCACAACAGCTGACTGGCCTCTCCACTTCACATCATCTCCTGCCTCCTAGAGGCCAAGACTGTCATTGTCACCATGGCCCTGTATATCTGATGCCTCAAACGTCTTCATACTTTGCTACATGCGTGCTTATGTAGCGAAGTTTGAAGAAGTTGTAAGCAACACTATTACTTCACATGTTAAAAATGCATATAGAATAACACATGCATATTATATGTAAACTAGAGGCCCGGTGCACAAAAATTTGTGCACTCGGGGTGCGGGGGGGAGGGTCCCTCACCCCAGCCTGTGCCCTCTCTCAGTCTGGGACCTCTCAGGGGATGTCCACCTGCTGGCTTGCTTGGCTAGCCTGGGTGAGGGGCTGATGGCTGTTTGCAGGCTGGCTAAGTCCCCCCAGTGGGGACCCTCACCCCATGGGGTGTGGCCAGCCTGGGTGAGGGGTTGAGGGCCATTTTCAGGCTGCCCACAGCTCCCATTGACCCAACATCCCAGCGAGGGGGCCTAGTCAGGCAGTTGCAATGGAAGCCTCCTGTTTACTCTAGCTCCGTGGCTGCTGGCCTCCATCTTGGCTGGGTTAATTTGCATACAGCCCCTCTGATTGGCTGGTGGGCATGGCTTGGGTGTCTTGGAGTGGCGGTCAATTTTCATATTACTCTTTTATTAGATTAGATTGTATATGTGTAATACCCATCGTTTCCCACAGCATTCTGTTTGTAAGACTCACCCCTGTGGATGAGTATTGCTCTGGTTCGTTGTCACTGTCATCTGTGCTCATGGAAACATCGTGACTGGGTGGCTGTGATGCGTGGGTTTATTGTCATTTACCTCGCCCTTTATTTAAAGATGCTGGCGTTGTTTCCAACGTTTTACTGCTACAAAATATAAATGAGCTGTTAACTTGGCCGTTTCCTCTGAGGCACCAGGATACGAGAGCCACCAGCAAGCACAGGGAGCACCATATGCAGAATTCCCCCCAAAAATATTCCAAACCAGTAGCAAGACTCCTGTGCCCCTTGCCTACTCTGATAACATAAAAGGGTGAGAAAGGAAGGTTGAGGATAGGGAGGACTGACTGAGGAGGGTTAGTTTGAAGAGGGTTCCTGCAATGATGTAAGCCTCACACCCTGAGGGAGGGACAGGATGTCTATGCCTCCCTCAAGCCTGTGAGACATCTCAGCAGACACTTGGGACCCTCCCAGTTTAGGGGCCGCAGTGAACAACTCTGCTCAAGGACTCGAGCCCAGTAGCTGCCTGGACAGCACTGTCAGTCAAGGAGGTTGGCTGCTGCCCGGTGTCATCCCACCTCCCTGCACAGGGGCCAGGGGTAATGCATGCTTCTCATGAAACAAAGGTGGCCTCTGGGGGCCGAGTGATGGTCTGCAGTCACTCCGGGTTTTCTCCAAGCAAACCTTTGGAAGAGAAGCCAATGGCATCCGGAATGACGCCCCCCCACCGCCCCCCAGGACAGGGTAAGCCCCGCCCCACCCAGTCCTGGAGGGCGGGGAGAGTCTAGTGTTTGAGTGTCAATCAAACGTTGCCTTCATTTTGGACTAAACATTTTACATCTGGAGTATGACTTCTCGCTATGCTGTACCGTGACTGTGGGAGGCTCTGGTCCCTAACAGGGAACAAGAAAGAGTTTGGGGCCCGCTCAAGTGTCTAACCTGCGGCCGATCTGTGTTTGGAAGACAGTGATGGACAGAATAAAAGTGCCTTGTGCCTGGACCCCACGAGTCACTCTTATTCGCTGCATTGCTTACCCAGCAGGTCATGCACATTCTTGTGTAAGTGCCGTCATCTGTGTGTGCAAAATCATCCCTAGGGTGCATGCTTGGGAGTGGAATTTCTGGAAAAAAGGAAATGCACTTTTTAACTTTACTATACAGCGCCAAGCCACTTTCCTAAGGAAAAGTACATTTGCCACTTGAGGTTCTCTCTGCAGCCAGACTGTCAAGTAGAAGGATAAAGATAAAGCAACGTCTGAAAAAGCAGTCTTGCCATACGCCTGTTAGCAAATGAGCAACATGAGGGAGTGACCTAAAAAAGGACTAAGATGCAAGATCCGGGAACTGCTGATCCCACAGGAGAAACGGGAAGGGAAGATGCTGGATGGTGACAATGACACATGTACAGCATCCTCAGGAGCAGAGCCCAGAGCGCGCGGAGTGTCCCCAGGGGGAGGAGGGCAGACCTGGCCATCCACTGGGCACCTCTGACAATGTGGAGACAGGAGCTTTTGGAATATCCAAACTGAGATTCAAAGAAATTAAGCAAAATGTTTACAAAGTGGAGCAGGTAGCCTGGCTGGGCGGCTCAGTAGTTTGGAGTGTCACTCCTTGCGCCAAACGTTTGTGGGTTCGATTCTCAATCAAGGCACTTACATAGCTTGCAGACTTGATCCCTAATCAGGGCGTGTTCGGGAGGAGAGGCAACCAGTTGATATTTCTCTCTCACAATGATGTTTCTCTCTCTCTCTTCCTCTCTCTTTAAAAATCAATAAAAACATATCCTCAGGTGAGGATTTAAAAAGTATGAGTGAGGGAAGTGATAACTAGGAAAAAACAGAAGTGGGCATATAATTACCCTCAAAATTTGACTCAGCAGTATACAATCATATAAACATTGAAAATGTATTTTACCAAAAATCGTGATAGAACAATTTTCAGATGGTTGGGAAGAAGGGGGAATTTGAGAGCTAATATCCTGACATGTCATAACAGGAAACCAATGAAAATGGCTAAAAACAATAAATCGAGAGCTAGCTGAATAAGCATATTTTACTAAATATGCTTTTATAATTAAAAGAAACAGCTTGTAAAAGATTAATTGCTTCTGGGGAACAGATCCTGTGGAGAAAGGAACTATTGGCCATGAGTCTTGTAGCAATATTTCTTTTTTTCATACAATGTGCATGCATTTCTGTGGAAAATAATTAAAACTTAACTTTTAAAAAAAGAGTCCAGGGCCTAACAATAGCTTACAGCAGAATCACAGGATACGGGTTAATACACAAAACTCAGTTGCTATTCTGCACACTTACAATGAGCAAGTGGAATTTTAAATTAAAAGTGCAATACCACTTACATTAGTACCCTAAAAAATTAAATGCTTAGGTACGAATAAAAAGAAGACATACAAAATGTATACAAGGAAAACTGCAAACCGCTGATGAATGAAATCAAAGAAGAATTAAATAAATGGAGAGATGTCCCATGTTCATGGATAAGAAGGCTCAGTATTGTCACAATGGCAGTTCTTCCCAACTTGATCTGTAGATTCAGCATAATCCCAATCAAAATCCCAGCAGGAGAGCTCCCACCAGCCAGCACCATACTCTTGGGCCTGTCAGCCTCCAGAACTGGGAGACCTACACTTCCATTGATGAAAAGCCACCCAGTTTACAGTATTTTGCCATAGCAGTTCCAACGACTGATACGGTGGCGGGGGGGGGGGGGGGTCATCAAGGTGGTGCTCTCTGCCTCTGAAGACAACAAAACCAGAAACATCTCTCTTTTTGCTCCCAGCGGAAAGGTGATTTCAACTTCTCTCTATACCCGGAACAGAAAGGTAGAAAGAGTGGGTTCTCTACGTTGGCTTCCAGGAGGCCTTTGGTTGCGTGCTGCAGACGCAAAGATGAACCTCACAGAGTAATGGGGAGACGGGGGTTCGATATAAAAAGCAATGAAGTGTAGCCCACAGTGACAAGGGTTCTGGCAGGTGCGCTGTGAGCTCCGGATGAAATGACTGATGAACTCTCCCTTGTGGGAGAGGGGAGGGGCTGAGCCGAGTCTGCTTGGAGGGGGATTTAACCCAGGGCTTGAGTCAGGCCAGGTGGCTCAGTGGTTGAGCATCGACCTATGAACCGGGAGGTCACAGTTTGATTCCCAGTCAGGGCATATGTCTGGGGGGCAGGCTTGATCCCCAATGCGGGGCATGCAGGAGGCAGCTGATCAATGATTCTCTCATCATTGATGTTTCCAGCTCTCTCTCCTTTCCCTCCCTCTTGGGAATCAATAAAAATATGTTTTAAAATAAGTAAACAATAAACCCAAGCTTGAGGAGTCAGTGGTGATAAGAGCTGAGGTTGACGTAGCAGCGCCTGCCACAACCTGAGCCTGGGCTGCCACACAGCATCTGTCCTCTCATGCTCACCGCGGTGCTCTGAGGCCGCAGCATTGCTCCCTGGCTCTCCAGAGGGTCTGTCTGCTGCCACTTGCCAGAGATGGAACCTCAGGCGTTTGTGATTTAGGAGCCAAAATAAATTGCTTAGGATTATGAGTTATCTATTGGGCAGAGTCTTGATTACCATAAATCAAGACACCCTACATTCCTTACCTCCCAGTCGCTGAAGGGCAGGAATCTGGGCACAGCCCAGCTGGGCCCTCCGTGCCTGGTGTCACATGAGGCTGCGTAATGGAGGCGACCAGGGCTGTGGTCAGCTCAAGGCCCAACGGGGTTGGATTTGCTTTCCAGCTCTCGAGTGGCTGTTAGGCTAAGGGTCCCCCAGTGCCTGGCCCATGCTGGCCTTGGGGGCTCTGCACCAACAACTGGCTCTGTCCATGCAGTCAGGAAGGGGGGGCGAGTGCCGGTGAGCCATTGCTCACCGTCAGGAAGTGACATCCTCATTTGTCACTTTGGAAGCAAGTCACCAGGTCCAGCTCACACTCAGGCGAGGCCACTCACAGGCTGCAAATACCACTGGATCTTTCTAGAAGGCTTCTGGCCGCACCTGGGACAACTGGGAAGATCCTGAGCTCAGCCCCCAGGGGGTTGGTCTGTTCCCGACTTCAATTCATAGGGGGAAAACTGTGTGTATGTATATTCTCATATGTATACATACATGTATACATATGCATATGCACACTCACATGTAGTGTGTACATCTGTATGTGCACGTGTGTGTGATACATGTACGACAGGAGAGCCTGCAGATACCTGTGTATATGTGTGGGGTATGTGAGTGTGTGTAGATGATAGCTTTATACAGAGTTGTTTGAAGGAAGACCACGTTATAGCCTGGGTCCAAAGGAGAGGAGGCGCTCACACCCTGTCCCAGGACATTAAACCTGAATGTTGGTCTGGACAGATGGCTCTCCAGGTCAGGTTCCGAGGGTAACCCGCGGAGGAAGGGGGGGCAGTGCGAGGTGGAAGCTGAGGGGTGGGAGTGGGCGGGGGAGGCAGGGGGCCCAGCACGCGGCGCTGGAAATTCCTTCCAGACTTAATAATCCCGGCGTCATTAGTAAGCAAAGCGAGACTTCGGAACATATGTTTCGTGTTGACAGCGGACCCTTAATGAAAAGGGCCCCAGTGAAGAACAGCCTGATTAGAGAAAAGTGGTGCTTAGAGAGCAATCGGGCTTTGACTGAAGGGTTGGCGGCTGGTGGCGGGCGACGGTTCTCCGGGTCCAGCACAGCACCCCAGGGACACCCCCAAATCCACGGCCTTGCCATTTTAGGGACAGAGAACTAAGCCGAGAGATGGGGTGCTCGGGGGCGCAGGCGTGCGTTCCGGCGCAATGGCCCAGCTTCACTGCGCTCAGTCCGGTCCTTGCGGTGACCCGGCGCGCCGTGTCCGTCATGGACACCACCTGCCTCCGTGCGCCTCTCGGGCCGACGGCTGCAGGGCCTTCGCATGGCTCACGCTCGCTCGGCCCAGGAAGCCCCGATGGAGACTGCTTGCCTTTGGGGGCAGTGACAGCGGGGGTCGGACAGAGCACGAGGGAGGCCTGTTCCGTGAGCAAGAGACAATTCTGGATTTGACGAAATGAACCATCTCCTGGGAAATGGAGCTCTTCTCTGTGGAAGGAGTTGTCGCAGGAAACACTCACCTGCGAGGTTCAGGCAAAGGCAGGGGACCCGCCCCTGGAGGATGCGTGCTCCTGCGCTTCACCATTGGGGTTCCCTAGAGGCATGCACACACTCAGGAGCCTCGTACCCCAACTGGACACCCAACTCTTTTTCCCCAAGAAAAGCACCTTCCATTGTGCTAACTCTGTGCCCCTCTCCCCGCAGGACCCTCGGGTGACACCACTGTGAGCCCAGTCAATCACTACCCTTTATTGGCCTTTTCATGAGAAAGGCCATTTTTATCTTCTGTGCGATAGGAATTTATTATCCTAGACGCACAGCTTTCGCAGGCGAAGTACAAACCAGTTAGACTTTGAGTCCCGTCTGGCCGTCACGCACGTCCGTGGGGCTGTCTGCTCATAGCCTTCCCTGAGAAAGTCCTCTCTGCCCTGCAATCAGATAGCCTCTCTGGGAAGACCCTGTGACTTCCACTCCCGCCCCTGCTGTCCCTGACGATGTCCAGCGTGGTCACCTGACCCAGCTGGACCAATGAGCGCCTTCCCTGGGATTTCAGGTTGGGATCAGAAAACATGCCGCTTAGTATCAGAGGCCAAAACAGTGACGCTAAAACCCTCAGAACATGTCTCACCATGTATCGTGCCTCAGGAGAGACAGTCTGAATAGAGCTGCCTACAGAGAAAAGCCAAGAAAGGAGCTGAAACAGTGTTCTGGAACATTCCATGCCCTGGTTCTGATGAGTCCTGATTCCACATGAGAAACTGCCCTGCCTGAGGCTTGGTCCTTCAAGTCATGTGCCAGGAAAGTCCTCTTTTTACTTAGTTGTTGGGTTTCTGCACTTGCAACCAGAAATTCTAACTATACCTACATAAGAGGGTTTCCCTGTGGGGGCAAGTCCAGGGCCCCTGGGAGACCTGGGGCCTCTCTGGGGGGAGAGTTTCTGTGGCTTCGGCAGCACCTTGGCTTCTGTGTGACTTTGAGGAACCAGCCCTGGGCTTAGGACTGAGACTGAGAACCATGGGGCTGCGCTGACTTCATAATGGCCACACGTCGGCCAGAAAGACGATGGCTGCCTCAGCTGGGGCAGGTCACGCCCGGTCCACAGTCAGCTGGTCTCTTAGGCAAGAGTCCAACAAACTCAGTGAGACGGTGAAACCTTTTTACCCCTCGATTTCCGTACGAAGCTGAAGGGACTGACCCACTGGATTAATGAGGGAGGCCCAGCCCAGGGTGGGGTGGGGGACGCAGTGGGGGCGCAGGCTGGTGTGGACACCCTGGCCTGACTGTCCATCTGTGAAGTGGGGGCAGGAATGACCCCTATTGGGTGGCTGCATCATTTGACCAGCTCAGTACATAGGTCATTGCACAGATTTCAGATGTTTCTATGGCGTAATCCTTAAAGATACTTCTAGAAACAAGCCCACCACCATCCACCTTCGAGAGAGGTGGTGAACTGCTGCAAGCTTTGGGCCCTGTAGAAAGTGACATGCGTGTCAGCATCTTAAAGGCTCTGAGAAGTCCTGCAGCAGAAACCTGTTTTACCTGTGTTTAAATTGGTGTTTCCTCAATTGATTTGACCACAGAACCCTCTCCCCCTCTCTCCCCCTACATCCCCCTTTAACAAGGGCCTAAGGACATACTACCTCCTCCGAGCTAATGCTGTCCCTGAGCAAAAATAACTTATTTCACCAACAACTCAGCTATGCAAGTCCCACACACCCCTTCTTACTTTCAGATGCTACACTGGCCTGGTTTTCTTCCTTGTGGCCCACATGATGTACTCAGCATTCATATTTATAGAACAATGAGCAACTATATGTCTGCTTTGATTGACTAAAAGGGAAAGATTAAGTCGTCTTGGTTTGGGGAAGTTTCTACCCTCAGTCACTAAGCAATCAAACCAAAAAAGGGGCCATTTAAAAATCTGCCCCAGTTGCTAAGAGACTGAATGTTTAGAAAAATTAACTGATAGTAAAATTACCCCAAAGTAAACCTGCAAGCTACAGCACACATAGGACAGAAGCATGCTCAGGGCAGGTAGATACGTGAGGAACAATCATAGAACAAAGAACAAGACTGTGGGTTCCAGCTCTGGCTTTGCTGGCTGTGACCTTGAGCCAGTCATATCCCCTTTCTTGGCCTCGGTCAATTCTTCTGAACTTTGGGGATAATGGTACCTCCCTCCCGCTGCTGGGGTCATGGTGATCAGGCGAGACAGTGGCTATGAGTATATTTGGTCGGCAGAAAGCCCTTGTGACCTGCTGTTGTGATTATATTAAACTAGAGGCCCAGTGCACAACATTCGTGCACTGGGGCGGGGGAGGAAAGAGGGGGCCCCTCAGCCCAACCTGTGCCCTCTTGCAGTCTGGGACCCCTCAGGGGTCTTTAGCGCTGCCATGGAAGTGGGAGAGGCTCCTGTGTTCATCAGCCATGAGCCCACTAGCGAGCCTGGCTTCTGGCTGAGCAACACTCCCCCTGTGGAAGTGCACTGACCACCAGGGCACAGCTCCTGCGTTAAGTGACGCTCTCCCTGGTGGTCAACGTGTGTCATAGCAACAAGCCGTTCTGCTGTTCGGTCAATTTGCATATTAGCCCTTTATTATATAGGATTTTATTTTATTTTTTAAATATATTTTTATTGATTTCAGAGAGGAAGGAAGAGGGAGAAAGAGACAGAAACATCCATGATGAGAAAGAACCATGGATCGTCTGCCTCCCGCCAGTCCCCCACTGGGAATCAAGCCCACAACCTGGGCATGTGCCCTTGACCAGAATTGAACCTGGGACCTCTCAGTCCGCAGGCCCAGGCTCTACCACTGAGCCAAACTGGCCAGGGCTTATTATATAGGATTTTATCTGGGCCATTGCAAAAATAGTACAATACAATTGAAGTTTTGTGGGCCGTGTGTGCGCGCATGCGTACATGTGCATGTGTGCATGCATGTGCGTGCGTGTGTGTGACAGGGATAGGTCACTTTTTCCATAAAGGGCTACATAGTAAATACTTTAGGTCCTGCAGGCCATGTGGTCTCTGTCACAACTACTCAACTCTGCTGCTGCAGAGCAAAAGCAGCCACAGACAATAATGTTAATGAATGGCTGTGGCCGTGTGCCAATAAAACTTTATTTATAAAAACAGGCAGCCAGCCAGATTTGGCCCATGAGCTGCAGTTTGCCAACCCCTGGAGTGTAAGATCCACAAGTAACCTCTAAAACAATAAAAGCCGAAGTATGCAAGGAATATGAGATTTTTGTGGCACTTAAAAATTAATTTTCCTTTCATGTTGTAATGTTCATTTTACGATGAGTATAATAGGCATCTTTTATAAACTAACCATGTCCTAATAAGACTCCAAGGATTGTCATGGGATTTCTGCGCGCAGCAGAACTGTAGATCCTGGGAACAGCTCTCCAGTCCCACTTCCTTTGCTTCAAATTCCAACCTCCTAGGGGTCCTGGGGACCTTTCCCACATCAGAGCCAGCCTGTTTCTTGGGAGGAGGGGCCTACATGCCATCCCGGAACCGCTGGTTCACAGTTACACGGCCTGGACTCCCCGCTTTTGTCTGCTGTAACTCGATAATCTCACAAAAAAGCACACTATCGGTGCCCCTCAACTGGGGCTGATTTTGTACCCATGGGGGACATTTGTCAATGTCACAACTTGGGGCTAGCAACTGGCATCTAGTGGGCAGAGTGTAGGGATGCTAATAACCATGCTACAGCAGCTCGGCCGGCCTGGCACAGTGGTTGAGCGTCGACCTAAAGCAGAATCAAGCCGGCAACCTGGGCATGTGCCCTGACCGGCAATTGAATCATGACCTCCTGGTTCACAGGTCAACGCTCCACCACTGAGCCACACCAGCCAGGCTGAGCACATTCTCTGTTCCAAGGCAACTTTGCATGTTGCCTCGTGGAGCCTGGCACAGCCAGGAGGTCAGCCCCGCCCTCGCTTAGAAGGTTAATGGCTTGCCCACAGTCAAATAGTTCTCTGGCAGTGACGGCAGAGGTCACTTAGACAGTCTGGCTCCAGTCCTTAACTCTTAACCCCATCGTTGTCGTTATCTGTCTCCATGTGCCCCCAGCCCCACCCCCGAGCCTATAAGTTCTTGTTTATAGTCTCTGAAGTGCCGGGACCGAGCCTCACTCCCAGCCAGACTCTAAGCCCCTGACTTAATCGAATGGAATCAAAACCAGATTTTGCCTCTGCGGAAGGTGAGCTTCTCGGCGGTGGCCGCGCGGGGGCGCGCTGGAGCCTGCAGCTGGGAACCGCGGGAAGGAGACGCCCAGACCTGGACCAGGGAGGAGGAGGAGGAGGAGGAGGAGGAGGAGCCGCCGCCTTACTGGACACATTATAGCATGTTTTCTGCATTGCAAAGGCAGACAAAGATGGTTCCATTAGGGAGATGGCTTCATTAAGTAACCATTTAATTCATTTAATTCAGTCTCTCTTGTTGAGTGGTGACTTCAGTAATTGTCCATTTAAAAACATGGAAATCTGTGGTCCGCGGGCCCAGACACGGGGCGGGTCCCCGCCTGTCTTTCCGGCTGTGGCTGTGTGCCTGGAGCGACACCAAGGGCTGGTGTGAATTTTCAGGGGGAAGAGGGAGGTTCTGCGCGCTTGCCTGTCCATTTCCTTCTGGAGACTTCTTCCCCGGCATCAGCCTCCTGCTCACTGCTCTCTCTGGGGATCAGCTTCCCACCTGGAGCCCACGGTCCACAAATCTTACCTCCCGATCAGGACAAAGGGGGGTGAGAGGGACCCGCTGATAAAGATGCCGGGATCACAGGCTTGGACTAGGTCCCGCTGGTTCCCTTTCTGTCTCCGTTTGCCCAGTAAAGCTCTGCGGTCTCCTCCCAGTTCTGGGGACGGTCACCCACTCAGTGGGGTGAGGTTGCCCTCATTGCCCCATGCCCTTGGCCCCCCTTCCCCCCCATCTGGGCCTAGCAGGCCAGTTCCCTCAATGACTCATCAGCTGAATAATGGCCAGGTGTACAAAAGCGAGTTCATGAACTTTGTCCTTGACTTTAAAGAGTTCGATGAAGTTCGAAGACCGTTCTAAGGACGATGCCTTTCTAATGACTGTACATATACCCCAGGTCTTCCCTGCCAACCCCTCACCTCTACCTCTGTGTGTTCCTCGGAGCCTTTTGTCGTTACCTTACACACTATACACCATGTAGCGCGTTATCGTACACACTGCACGCCTTGCAGGTGCTCCTAGACTCTGGACGGGGTGATGTCCCAATAAACCCGCTGCAATTAGAAACTGTCATAAAGACAGCGCACCTGAGCTACCCAGCGAGCATCACTGCTCAGCCCGCTGCCTGCGAGCGCAGAACTCTGGCCTTCGCTGCAGCGGGCGGTCATCGCGTTACCTCAGCCACTGCCTGGCCCTTCCTCCTCGCACCGGGCCTTCCACAGACGGGTGGGGTGGCGAGCACAGAGCACAAGGCACACATTTCTGGCGGCACAGTGCGCCCTCGAGAACTCCTAGAACATGCAGCACCTGACTGTTTAGTCAGGGTCCCTGGCCGCTCTCCCTGAGATTGTGAAGTAAAAAAATGACAACAGCCAACACCACAATAGCTGTCCGGTGTTGAATGAATCTCAGCGATGCCTTGTTGGGGTCAGACTGGTGAAAAATACATGTTCTGGCGGGTGCGCTGCAGAAGTGTCGCAGTATCGGACGTGCCCGGAGATGGCAGAGGCCGAAAGTTGCCGCCGTAGGGCATCAGTGTTGACCCTCGCGATGGTGTGGCTGCCCGGCGTCACAGGAGAGGATGGTACCATGTGTCACTTCGCGTATCACTGGCCCAGGGAACAGCGACATTCAGCATGGAGAGGACAGCTCCCACTGAGCGGTTGCTCTCACACCGTGGAGCCGCAGCGAGTCAGGCATCCCCTATACTTGCCCGTAGCTGTGTCTCCAGCTCCCAGTGTTCTCTAGATTGTGCTTTGTCCATCCCCTCCTCCCCTCACACCCCCCACCCCCAGCCCCATGGGCTCAGCATGAGCATGAGTGTCGTCCTCGCGAAGTGCCCGCAGGCACTGCTGACTCTCCCAGCCTTACTGGTGGCGCAGGCGGCCTGGCCTCTCCTGCCACACAAGGCCCGGGCCGTCCCGGTGGGTGAGGACAGACCTCCGGGACTGGCTCAGGGCTTCCCGCCTCAGCATGTTGGCATTTGGGCAGGTGAGCTCTCCATCGGGCCTGCCCGGGCACTGTGGCTGGACTGGTCAGCAGCATCCCGCCACCTGTTGTGACACCCCAAACTGTCCCCAGAGATTGCCAGACAGTCCCGGGAGTCACCCTCCCTCCCCACGGAGGGCCCCTGGGTTATTGTGAAGATCACATAAGAAAATTCACAGAAAGCCCTTAGCCCCTTTCACCAACATCCCTCCGATGCCCACATGCATTGTGGGAATCACCAGGCGGAAACTGGGGCGCCCGGGGCAGGAAGGTTCTTACGTTAGCCACTGGCCTGGGGCGCTGATGTGGTCAAATCAAGAGGCCAAGATGGTAGCTGGTGGAGCCCCACCGACGCCTGAAAAGCGAGTGGTGGGAACAGAAACCCAGATGCGCAGGGAGCCACCTGCTCAGGCCTCCGCGTGTGCTGGTCAATCCGGGCGCCATGACACCTCCCTGCGGGAGGACCTGCGGCCTTAGGGTGGACTTGCCCTGTGGCAGGGAAGCCGGATTTGTGTTTAACTCAGCAAACCCTTCGCCGCCGCCCCCAGGGCTGTCGGAGACCTTGCCTCCTGCTGGTTCCTCTCATGGGTTAAAGGAAGCCTTGGCAGGCTCTCAGCACATCAGGACGACATCCCCAGCCCTGACTGCAGGAGGGAGGCTCAGCCCGAGCCCCTCCACCCCGCCCTGTCACTCTCTCCACCCACTCAGCTTTACATTCCGGAGTGCTGGCCGCCTCAGGGCCTCGGTGCCCTGCTCCCTCTGCCAGGAGTGCTCACTCCAGAGTTACCCCAGACCCCACCTTCTCATCACTCAGGTCTCAGCACCGTCACCTGCTCCGTCACCTCCTCCGAGGGACCATGTCCACCACCAGCATCTACCCTCCGAGGCCCCCAGCCTGTCTGCCTCTGTTCCTTACCCTCGTCCTGCAGAGCGGGATTTCTGATACAATCTCATTCCTTTATTTGCCTATTTAAACTGTCAACGGTGGGAACCCAAAAGCTACCAGAAAAACCTGTTGAACAACAAATTCTTTATTAGAAGCTCCACCATCAGGCAGAGGGCAGCCTCCACAGAGACCAGGTCTGAGAGGGGAGCTAGAG
>PVJC01030940.1:0-20896 GCA_004026665.1 Murina feae
AGGATCAGGGAGCAGGAAAAGGCTGGCCTGACCACGAGGCAGGGTTTTCCCTGCTTTCTGGTGGCTGGAGGAAGATGGGCAGTAGGCAAGCTTGGGAGGCAGGCAGCACCCAGCCCTGGCCACAGCTCAAAAAAGAGAACAACATGCAGGGGAGGGCAAGAGTCTGAGAGATCAACATAGAGGGGGTGCCTGCTTCAAGTCTTGATGGTGTGCATGGGGACAGGCCCCCAGCAGGTAGACACACACAGGAGGACTGCTCCAAGCCTCAGATGCGGCTGGGGGCAGGTCTCCAGTGGTGACACACACACACACATATACACACAAGGCGCCTGGCAGACTGGGGCCATCATAGGACATCCACTGAGGGGTCCCAGACTGTGAGAGGGCACAGGCCGGGCTGAGGGACTCCCTCCACCCCGAGTGCACAAATTTTTGTGCACCGGGCCCCTAGTCAGAATATAATGGCACTTGTAAACTATTGAATTTATGAATAATCACAAACGAAATGGGGATGTGTAATGCATAGAAAATCTATTCAAATCCTGATTCTAGGATGTTGGCAGGCACAATGAGTTGCCAGTTTCCTGTTCCATAGGTCATCAAGTCTATGTATTGGGATAGAAATAGACATATATTATAAATATAAAAATTAATGTGTTTGGCTCTTTAAATATCTATACTCTATCAATCACAGTTAAGAAATTAGTAAAATTTAAGATCCTTGCCTTAGCTGGTTTGGCTTAGTAGATAGAGCATTAGCTTGTGAACTAAAGGGTCCCATGTTCAATTCCAGTCAAGGGCACATGTTCAAGCTGTGGGCTTGATCCCCAGTAGGAGGCATGCAGGAGGCAGCCAATCAATGATTCTCTCTCATCATTTCTCTCTCTCTCTCTCTCTCTCTCTCTCTCTCTCTCTCTCTCTCTCTCTTTCTCTCTCTCTCCCTTCCTCTCTGAAATCAATAAAAAAATAATTTAAAATTTTTGAGATCCTTGATCATTGACTAAAAGAATTGGCTCTGAATTAAAATAAACAGAACACAGAGATTCAAATTTTCAAGCCTTCCTCATGAAATGGCTAAGTGAATATAAAGAAGGCATTGGGTGCAAGGACACAGTGCCGGGTACTGAGTTGCAACTAGTAGGCCACACATCTGAGGAATCTGGGTCAGCCAAGCTTAGTATTAGTTTCTTAGTTTGGGAGATAACTAAGATTTCCCAACATCCAGCAGACAAATTTCTTTCTTCTTCCTTCTGGTTCTGGCACCTGCTGCTTGGAGTTCTGATAGAGCACTTTCTCCCTTCCCTTGTCTGAGTGTCATCCAGCAAGGTGACAGAATAAAACATCCCTCTCTCCACAGAAACCATTTGTTTTTCATCAGGGAAAAAAGTGCCTTTGTGGCAGCTGTGGGAGCCAGGTAGGAGAATTAGACGAACTATTTTGAGAAGACAGGCCCACAACCAGGTGGCTGACTCACCAGCAATGTATGGTCCTGATTGCAGATCCAGAACTCCCCACTTCCTAACTAGAGCCCCATTTGGATTTAGTTCTGTCACCAACACCACATGCTATGGGACTTGGGAGGTGCCTTTCCTACTCTTGCTTTGCTAATAGGCACACAGACCTCATTCTCAGCAATGGACTCTGAAGTGGCCTGTGAACTGGCTCCAGTCCTTCTTGGGCATGGTCCGGGAGCCCTGGGAGCCCTGAGAACCCTAGGAGTCCTGGAAGTCCTGAATTAGGCACTCATTTAAAGGTGGGAGAGCCTTTGTCAAAGTCCAGGAGTCCAACAGAGAAGTCCCTGCCCATGGTTGGAGCAAGGAAACTAGAGATTGAGTGCACTGGAGATGGTAAGAGGAACAGTTTTACTTTATTCACATTATCACTCCCCCAAGGTGGCACAGCTCAATGCCAAGTGATCTTCTTAGCCCATGTATTCCCCCACGGAGGAAAGTGAGAGTGTTAGAGTAATAACTCAACTCCCTCAGCTCTGTGGAATCCTGACAACAGGCCTGGTTCTCTCTTACCTCCTCCAGAGTACTGAGGTGTGAGCTGCACAACTGGGAGGTGGTGAGTGGCTGGCAGAACAGCAGCCAGGATTCAGAACAAAAGGCACCACAGAGAAGCAGATCCTATTAAGAGACTCTATCAGGGCCCCCTTTCTTAAATCCAGAGAAAGCTTTGGACATGCATGTTCGTGAAGCTCATTGGTCCCCAAACACAATCAATTTAAAGAGATCTTCTCCAAGATACCTCAAAATAAAACTGTCAGAAATCAGAGACAAAGAGTCTTAAAAGCAGCAAGACAAAAGAAGCTTGTAATTTTCAAGGGAACTCCCATAAGGCTGTCAGTGGATTTCTCAGGAGAAACCTTACAGGCAAGGAGAAAGTGTGATGATATATTCAAAACTGCCAACAATGAATTCTCTATCCAGTGAAATTGTCCTTCAAAAGGAAAGATAAAGACTTTCCCAAACAAAGCTGAATGAGCTCATTACTACTAGGCCTGCCTTACAAGAAAGACTGAATGTAGTTCTTCAAGCTGAAATGAAAGGACACTAATTAGTAACATAAAAATGCACAACATCATTGTCAAGGTAAAGGGATAGTAAAATTCCAAATATCTAATTCTGTAATATGGTGGTGTGTAAACCTCTTAACTCTCGTATAAAGGTTAAAGAACAAAAGTATTTAAAATAATTTGCTAACAAATGTTTTTTTAAAAAGGTAAATTGTGACATCAAAAACATAAAAGGGGAGATGAAAAGATAGAGATTTTGTATGCAATCAAAGGTTAATAGTGTAGAGAGTTATAAGATATTTTATGTAAATCTTATGGTAACATAAAGCAAAAATATACAATTGGTACATAATTATTAAAAGATAAGAGATATTTTATTATTAAAAGACTAGAGGCCCGGTGCACAAAAGTTTGTGCACTCGTGGGGGGTGGGGACGGGTCTCAGCCTGGCCTGTGCCCTCTCACAGTCTGGGACCCCTCAGGGGATGTCCACCTGCTGGTGTGCCTGGCTAGCCTGGGTGAAGAGCTGATGGCTGTTTGCAGGCTGGCCCTCCCTCCATGGGGGTGTGGCCAACCTGGGTGAGGGGGTGAGGGGCTGAGGGTCGTTTTCAGGTTGCTCACAGCCCCTTCAGGGTTCAGGTCACTACTGGGGTGCCTGACTGGAAACAGGTATCTTGGATTTATTTAATTTCTATAATTGTAACTTTGTTGCCTTGGTCCCTGCTCAAAGTCTGGGTTGCCCCTGGCAACCCAAGTTCCCAGCCCGGCAGGTATCTGGGGTTTGTTTATCTTCTATAATTGAAACTTGAGTAGAGCTCAGAGCCCATAGGGCCCTGGCTTCCTCCATTGCCTGGGGCAACTCCAGTTCTGTGGCTGCTGCCATCTTAGTTGAGTTAATTTGCATATCTGCTCCTGATTGGTTGATGAGCATGTCTTGTGGGCTTGGCTTGTGGGTGTAACAGAGTGAGGGTTAATTTGCATATTATTCTTTTATCAAATTAGATAAGAGATAAAATTATTAAAAGATATACAGAGAAAAGGAAACTCATGCACTATTGGTAGAAATGGGAATTGGTACAGCCACTAAGGAAAATAGTATTTAGGTTGCTCAAAAATTTGAAAACAGAATAACCATATACTCTAGCACATACTGAGTGGCCAGGTTATTATGACTACCTGACATTTGTAGGAAAATTAGCCATACACTGCATTGTATAGGATATGGAAGTTGGAGGCTTATTCGAACACCTTTGCTGTCTGCAGTTACCAAGATAAAACGTCTCCAATTCTCACAAGAACACAAGGACTGGACAGTAGAGCATTGGAAAAAAGTCATGTGGTAAAATGAATCACATTTCCAGTTGCACCAAGCAGATGGCAGAGTGAGAATTTGGCAGAAACAGCATGAAAACATGCACTCCACATGCATGAGTACAACCCTTCAAGCTGGTGGGGGCAGTGTTATGGTTTGGGGCATGTTTTCCTGGCATGATTTGGGCCCTTTAATTTGTGTGGAACAACATGTGAATAGCACAACATACCTGTGTCATTGCTGATCAAGTTCATCCTATCATGTTGATGACATATCCCAATGAACATGGCTTCTTTCAACAAGACAATGCACCATGCCACAGTGCTCGTATTGTGCAGGAGTGGTTTCAAGAACATGAGAGAGACTGTACCTTGCTTAGGTGGCCCCCATAGTCACCAGATCTCAATCCAATTAAGCATTTGTTGGATGAAGTTAAAAGAACCATCAGGCAGCTGGTTCCACAACCATTAACTCTCACAGAACTGGACAGTGCTATTCATCAGGCATGGTGTCAGATTCCTTGCATCACCTTTCAACATCTCGTGAAGTCAATGCCAAGAAGAATTGCTGCAGTATTGAAGGCAAAAGTGGCCCAACAAAGTACTGATAGGATGGTCAAAATAATCTGGCCACTCAGTGCGTATATATATATATATATATATATATATATATATATATATATATATACTAGAGGCCTGGTGTACAAAAATTTGTGTACTCAGGGAGGTTGGGGGGGGGTGTCCCTCAGCCCGGCCTGTGCCCTCTCACAGTCTGGGACTCCTTGGGGGATGTCCACCTGCTGGCTTGCCTGGCCAGCCTGGATGAGGGCCTGATGGCTATTTGCAGCCTTGCCAAGCCCCCCAGTGGGAACCCTCACCCCATGAGGATGTGGCCACCCTGAATGAGGGGCTGAGGGCCACTTTCTGGCTGCCCACATCTTCTTCAAGGTTTGGGTTTCTAATGGTGTGCCTGGCTGGAAAATAGGTATCTGGAATTTATTTAATTTCTATAATTGAAACTTTGTTGCCTTGGTCTCTGCTCAAAGCCTGGGTTGCCCCTGGCAACCCAAGGTCCCAGCCCTGCAGGTATCTGGGGTTTGTTTATCTTCTATAATTGAAACTTTGTGGCCTTGAGTAGAGCTCAGGGCCTGCAGGGTCCTGGTTTCCTCCATTGCCCGGGCAACTCCAGCTTTGTGGCTGCTGCCATCTTAGTTGAGTTCATTTGCATATTTTCTCCTGACTGGTCAGTGGGTGTGGCTTGTGGGCATGGCTTGTGGGTGTAATGGAGTGAGGGTTAATTTGCATATAACTCTTTTATTAGATTAGATATATATTTCCCAGGTTCAAAGGCTGCTAACTTGTGTTGTTTACCCACATCTTCAGAAAAAAATCACTTCAATGTCTTGGTAAACAACCTGCTTCCCTATTTATAATGGTCTGGTCCTCTAGCAACTTCAGAACAAAATTATAGCTAATTTGCCTACAAACATCAGGTGGTCATAATAATCTGGCATATATATATATATATATATATATATATATATATATATATATATATTCTAATAAAATAGTAATATTAAAATTGACCGTTTCTGCGGGATGCATAAGCCACGCCCACCAGCCAATCAGAGTGGCTATATGCAAATTAGCCCAGCCAAGATGGAGGCTGTCAGTCACAGAGCTGGAGTAAGCAGGAGGCTTCCGTTGCACCAGAAGTAAACTGTCTGCCAGCCAGTTTGGCTTCTCCCAGCTCCAGGCATCATTTTTGCAACATAGTTGCAATTATAGAAGGCTCGGAGCTGAAGCAAACAGCAGGCTTCTGTTGCACCAGTGATGGAGGAAACTGCCTGCTAGGCAAAATTATTTTAATTATAGAAGCCACGGAGCTGAAGTAAACAGGAGGCTTTGTTACCTGCCTAGGCCTCAGCTTAAAAGTACAGTGTATCAATTACGGAAGATAAATAAACCTCAGAAACCTGCTTCCAACCAGCCTTGCTGGGACATTGAGTCAATGGGAGCTGTGGGCAGCCTGAAAGCCTGAAAACAGCTGTCAGGCCCCTACCCAGGCTGGCCACATCCCAATGGGGTGAGGGATCCCACTGGGGGGCTTAGCCAGCCTGCAAACAGCCATCAGCCTCTCACCCAGGCTGGCCAGGTACCCCAGTAGAGACCCAAAACCTGAAGGGACTGTGGGCAGCCTGAAAATGCCCCTCAGCTCCTCACCCAGGCTGCCCAAGCACCCCAGTAGGAATCCAAAACCTGAAGGGGTTGTGGGCAGCCTGAAAACGGCCCTCAGCCCCTCACCCAGGCTGGCCACACCCCAATGGAGTGAGGGTCCACACTGGGGGGCTTGGCCAGCCTGCAAACAGCCATCATCTCCTCACCCAGGCTGACCAGGCGCACCAGCAGGTGGACATCCCCAGTGGGGTCCTAGACTGCCAGAGGGCACAGGCTGGGCTGAGGGACCTCCCGAGTGCACAAATTTTTGTGCACCAGGCCCCTAGTATATATATAAAATCACAATCTTTAACAGCTTTCTGCATCCCTATGTTCATTGCAGAATTTTCACAATAGCCATGATATGAAAAAATCTATGTGTTTATCTGTGAGTAAATGGGTAAAAAAGAAGATACACACAATAGATATTCAGTCATGAGAAATAAAAAAATCCTGCCACTTGCAACAATATATATGGGTTATTAAGGCACTTTGCTAAGTGAGATAAGTGAGACATAGAAAGACAAATACTGTATGATCTCACTTATGTATGAAATCCAAATCAGCTGAACGCACAGAAACAGGAGCAGAATGGTGGTTGCCAGAACTGGAGGAAGGGAGAAATGAGGAGATGTTGGTCAAAGGTACAAAATGCCAGTTATAAGATGAATACGTTCTGGGAATCCATGTGTAGCATGGTGACTATAATTAATAATATTGCATTGTCTATTTGAAAGTTTCTATGGCAGTAGATTTTAATGATCTCACCACCACAAAAAGGGTGGTAATTATAGAAGTGATAGGGGAATTGCCTGATTCTACTGTGGTAATAATTTCACAATAAATGCATGTATCAAATCACCACATTGCAAAAATAAAGCAATGGTATTTGCCAGTTAAATCTCAATAAAAGAGAGGAGAAAAAAAAGAATTCTCATGTCTCACTTTGTATTTATTGAATAAAAAACTCTGATAATGGGCTTTGGGAATAAGTGTTTTATCAAGCTCAAAATGATTCTAAAGACATTCTAGTTCAAGGACTATTGTGCTAGAGAAGTGTTTCCTATGGGCAGGCCTAATCTTTCTTCTCCTCTTGAGTTTAGGGCAGTCAGACCTAACCTCTATTTACTTTCTGTTCCTGAATCCAAGTTCCTCTGTTTGTTTGTATTAACCTATCAGTTGATTTAAAAAAAAAAATACACTGCCTGGTCAGATCCAGCTTGCCTGCCACCATATGTTTAAGTCACATTGCAACTGTGTGGTGCTACATGTGTCACAGTCTACCAAGTAACAGCACTGCTACATGCCTCCAGCTATATCATGACTAAGAACCGGGTAGAGTCATCCTGAAACGCAGAAGCTGACCTCACACAGCAATTTGTGTCTTAGCATGCCTTTGAGCAATGGCATCTAAGAGGATGGATACTTAAGAAGTATCCTTTGCTTATTGCAACTTCAGTCATTTCTATTTCCTGCTCCCAAATAATCCTGAGCAATTGAGAACCAACTTCAGAAATAAATCAGAGCATTTTCCTGGTAAAATCAATAGTAAGAAAGTTTTGAAATCTAGTTTCCTATTGAATATAAACTACTTCATCACATTGGTGGCAGATGCTTAGTTGAAGCCAGTGAGAGGTATATAAAACCTAATGGCACCCTTGATATAAACATATAACTCCAGTCTTTTTGCATTTACATGACTACATTTGAAAGGCCCAGGGAAACTGTGTACTAAGATTTGAAGGAAGTTTTGTAGATAATATAGAGTGAGTATGAGACACAGAGACATTTTTATTTTAAAACAAACATCAACTGTTAGTTTTGATGAAAAAAATTCATCAGAGATCAATGTGTATCTTTACCTCCATGTCCCTTCAGTGCAGTTTCTTCCTGATCCTCCAATTAGTCTGGAGTTTATAAACCATGAGTCTGATAAGTGATTGAGATGCTGTTGTCAGTGACTGGCTGCCTGTTAGTCCAGCCTCTTAGCCTGCACACTCCCTATGGATGAGGCTGAGTAGGGAGTGTTGTTTGAAGGGTCCTGCGGGCATGTTGATGGTATTGCGTAACTGGCACCAGGAAGACCTTGTGTTAGCAAATTCACAAGTGGAGCAACAGGGAGAATGAGATCACTTTTCTGAGTAGGCAGAGCTGGTGAGAAGCAACTCATCCAAGCGTTCCTAAATGTGAACACTAGCTCTTCAGTCCTGCACTAGTACCACCAGAACATGCCTAATCTTGAGAGCATGCTCTGTAAATACCTATATCTGAGCACATTGGATGAACTGGTGGGTAAAGTTCCAGGAGCCAGCTTACACAAGGTTTTTATGTTTCTGTTTTATTTTTCTGTTTTGTCCAGAGGATGCTGGGAGATTATTTAAATTGGAAGGCTGGATAGTGTTCACCTAAGATACTGGAACCCAATCTGTACAAGTCATGTATCTGAGCCCTAAGGAGAGAAACTGAAAGTCCTGTTTTAGTATGGCATTCTGTAAGGAGAGGAGTTCAGGTGAGAAAAAGCTTCCATAGGTGGAGGAGATAGCCTCATGCCTACTTCTGGGTGTGGCTTTGACATGGCAACAACAGTGCCAGCACAGCTCAATACAGCACTAAGGACAACACCTACATTATAGGCATTAGTGTTGGTAACCGGGGGAGTTTCCCTTTCATAGCTACTGAGCATGAAGGAGAAAAGCAAGCAAATCACCATGAGTCCAGACAGACTCCAAATGCCTGCAGAGGGATGAAGTTCTGGGAAGAGGTGCAGCAGATTTGGGGTATTAGCCTTATGTTATCCCAAATTTATGCAAATACTGGTAAAGGTTGAGTTATAAAAAAACAGACAAAAAAACCTAAGGTCTATGAAACCTATTAGCATGCTAATCTTGCTTCTCTTTCCATGTCATCTGTTTGCTCCAAACCTTCTGGAAACTCTACTTTTACAGGGTAAACTCCAAACACTTTATCATGAAATTTCAGATCATTAGGTCTATCCCAGTCTGATACAGTAATATTCTCATTCCTCTCTCTAAATTTCACGCTAGGTACATGCTGATCTCAACAGTGTTCCTTAGTGTGTGCCTTCTCTCTTCCTCTGCATATTCTTTGCTTGTCAAAGCCCAGGTTAAGCACTGCCATTTTTTAAAGTTTTTTATAATTATCTCAGCCCACAGTAATCTTCTATGTCCAAATTCTATTTTAGCCTCATATTTCCTTGCTATTTACTCATTCAGCTTTTAGCAGACATCACCTTGTTAGTCATCTCTTCATGTGATATTTTGTTCATTTTCTTGATTGTATCATAAGCCCATTTACTTCTCCTCAGCCTCCTGCTGGGCCTTGCCCACTGTTAGGCATATGATGATGGAAAGAGTGTTGCATGACTGAGTTACTGATGGTCTGACATTGGTGTCTCAGTGTGATTGCCTCATGCTTCTTTTTTGTTGAGATATGGGAGCAGAGCAGAAAGCCCTAGTGAATGGCTTCAGCACATGAGCACAGTCATCAGTATTGTGGCTCTCACTGAGTCTTGCCCCTTGGGTGTCCACCCTGCTAACTGGGTTTTCAGACCATTCCAGAGAGTGGGTGGTTTGAATCATTGCTGACTTTCTGAGTGGAAGTGTGGTACCCTGGGGCCAGAATCATTGGGCTCATTGGGCTCAGAAATCATTGGGCTCATTTTTGTTTTTGAACATAAATTTCCTAAAGCCTAGATTTTCTTTCTTGGAATAAAGTAATAGAATCATAGAGTGTCAGAGGAGAGAAGAAACATATATGACACATTACTACTGTTGTCTTAATCAATGAGCCAGTGAACTGAGGTTTGAATCACGGTCTTATATTTATAATAATTTGAAGCAGGGGGTCTCCCAGGGGTGAGGATGATGGAGCCCCTAGCGCTAAGACGCTTGCATGCACGACTCCAGAGACCAAGTTCTGCGATGCAGGTCTAATTTTATTGAGGAAGTACAGCAGTATTTATAGGGGAGGTGGCCAATCATGGAACGTCTTCTTAGGGAGCCAATGAGCATGAAGGTCGGGGTACTGTGTACGTGGCTGTAGGAGGGGCTTAGGCAGGCGTTGCCATCTTCCTGGTTTGCCAGAAAGATCTGAACTGCTGGAGTGTGCTCACAGCATTGCATCAGCCACTGCACCGAGATAAACCTCCTGTGCTCTACCTACATTTACCCCTTCCTTTTTTTATTAACACCTGTTGGATGTGTATAATCATGGCCTATTATGCCATTATGCAGGCTATCATGGTGAACATACAGCGGAAGAGAAAGAATGCTATGAGGAATATACCAGCTAAGGTAGCCCAAATGAATAGGTTAGCGGGGTTTAGCCAAAAAGTGAGGCGGCTTAATATCGCCCTTCTGCCTCGGGGACATCTCCTCTGGCAGTGTCGTGTCTCCTCTTCAAGTGAGAGGTCCTCCATCTCCACCACTGGTGGAGTGACTTGTCTCTAACTCATCTCTTAAGGCATGTAGCTTGATGTCTCTCGCTGGAATCCAGAGGGGGTGTCTCTCGCCTTCTGGGAAGATACAAGCAAAACCTCTCCCCTGGGTTGAATAGGGAGTTTAGGGCCCCTGTTGATATACATAGACTGTTTCTTATCTGGCCACAGAGCTCCTGTAATTCGTGTAAGGTGACTGAGTCCGGGATGGCTACTTGAGGAGCTATAGGGGTTAATTGTTACTGGAAAGGCTTGAGGGGGTTTTCCTTAATTCTGAGGGTAGAGAAGCCTATAGCTTTCACAGTGTGGACTGCATAAGCACTATCAGAAAAGTTATTAACTGGATTGTCCTGACAGTATAGAAGTGCGTGTATCACCACATGTAACTCCCCAACTTGTACTGAACCTGAGTACTGATATTTTAAGTAGGTTTATTGGTTGTAGAACCTGGAGGTGGAAACGTCTTCCCCTCCCCCAAAGGTGCAGGCTCTGCAGTAGGCTGTTTGGTTTCATTTTTGTCCAAATCCAAACGTTCTTTAATGAACAAGTCCCACGGATCAGGGAGTGCAGAGGCTCTGGAAAGGAATACGGGGGAAGGGGGCCCTCCTCCACTGAGGCCGCAAGGGTGGCAGGTACTGGCAGAGATGGTTCAGGGGGGACTCCAGAGAGACATACGAGGATGGCCAAAATGGTGGGTGTTAGAGAAAGCGGAAATGTTTTTCCTTCATGAGCCTAGGCAGACCTTATATGCTTGAGTACTTTCTCCTAAGTGCCTGGGTCCCATACGGGGGCTTCTAACAACCAGGGATTAAAGTGTAAGAGGCACTCCCACAGCATGTGGAGTTCCTTTTCTGATATCTAAACTTGCCTACTCTGCAAAATGGCATGAAGAGCTCGCGCCTGAGGGGCGTGTACGGTGGGGGGAACATTGCCCATATTGCAGAGGGTCACTCACCTGGTCCGACATTCTGGGGGTCCCACGTTCGGGCACCATATGAAGCAGGGAGTCTCCCAGGGGTGAGGACGATGGAGCCCCTAGCACTAGGACTCTTGCATGCATGACTCTGGAGACCAGGTTCTGTGACACAGGTCTAATTTTATTGAGGAAGTACAGCAGTATTTATAGGGGAGGTGATCAATCATAGAACATCTTCTTAGGGAGCCAATGAGCGTAAAGGTTGGGGTACTGTGTACATGGCTGTAGGAGGGGCTCTGGCGAGCATTGCCATCTTCCTGGTTTGCCAGAAAGATCTGAACTGCTGGAGTGTGCTCACAGCATTGCATCAGCCACTGCACCGAGATAAACCTCCTGTGCTCTACCTACAATAATTGTTTGACCATGGACAGGTTATAAGACTATCCTCAACTGAAAATTGCCAATAATATTTCTTACTTAGAAAACTATTAGTGGAGATTAAGTAGGTAAATATATGTGAAGTACCAGGAGTCACAACTGATATGTAGCAGTGTGATAACTATAATATCAATTGTTATCAACCAAGTAGTTACATTGATTATATCGTAATAGATACCAGAGATATAAGAGTTATCATACATTGTCTTTTTCCTGAATGCTGCTAAATTCAGTGAGGAAAATTGAACATAAGTATAAAAATGTGATCAAAATTTCTAAAACTTTTCTCCTCTGGCAGATACTAGGACATATTAAAGCATGAAAAAGCCCTAGCCAGTTTGGCTCAGTGGGTAGAGGGTCAGCCTGCAGACTGAAAGGTCCCACATTTGATTCCAGTCAAAGACACATGCCCAGATTGCGGGCTCCATCCCCAGTAGTGGGTGTGCAGGAGACAGCCGATCAATGATTCTCTCTCATCATTGATGTTTCTATCTCTCTCCCTCTCCCTTCCTCTCTGACATCAATAAAACTTATACTTTTTAAAAAGCTCTGAAAAAAAGACATATGCTACATACTCTCAAGGAGGAATCAATGCTGCCAGAGAGCCATATTCAATGTGTAGTGAAAATATAGGGGAATTTGGTGCATATATTTCACATGGATATCAGAGTCTTTTTGTCTACAAGTAGTAACTTTGAAAAAGTTCAAACTGCCTTAAGCATTGAAGGCAATATACTGTTTTTAATGTCAATAAATTCATACTAAAGACTTCAAGGTCACCAGTCACATCTTGGTCTATATAAATTAAGTTGTAGAATGCACAAACCACAGGGCTCTATGCAGTGGACCTGCATTAGGTAGGATTCAGGGCTAGTGGGTTACTAGTTCAAAGTCATCAAGACCCAGATTTTTTCTGTCTTTCCTTTCTGCTTCATTGGCTTAATACTTGGGATTGCAGTTTAGTCTGTGATGATTATTGAAATTTCATGTTTTCTGTCCAAAAACATAAATAAATGATTATGATTTATATATAATTGATAGATATCTGATAGGTGAAGAAGACAGAGAATCAATAATCTTTTAATCTGACTGGGTCATTATAATCACTTAGACAAGTACAATATCATATATGATTGGCTTAAGTTTGGGTCTATACACCATTGATGATCATGGTTGTCTCAGATTAATCAGGATACACCTTTGGACCTTAGGTCATAACCTGAACCACATGGCTGCTACACAAATAATAAAAGATGGAAAATAGCCCTGGCTGGTTTGGCTCGGTGGATAGAGCGTCCGCCTGCAGACTGAAGGGTCCCAGGTTCGAATCTGATCAAGGGCACATGCCTGGATTGTGGGCTCAATCTCCAATGGGGGTCATGCAAGAGGCAGCCAATCAATGATTCTCTCTCATCATTGATGTTTCTATCTCCTTCTCCCTTCCACTCTGAAATAAATAAAAATGTTTTTTAAAAAAAGATGGAAAATATATTGGAAGTCAAGCACAATGTTCAAAACTGGGCCTAAGTACAATATGAGACAAGTTAGCCTTACGACTTTATGTACACATTTGTCCTTTTACCAATAATCTTCATCACTTTCCACAGACACCACAAATATTGGACACTGGACAAAGTGTCCAGTCATGGGAAGCCCTGTCATGGCTGGAGCAGTCCCAGGGCAGCATGATCTTTCACTGCTGCTTCAAGTCATCCACTCCCAATTCAGTTATGGCTGACAATCTGAGAGTCAACACCAGCCATGTGCCTGACATCAGGGAAACTGCTAAATTGGGATCATATGAGTAGACTCATATGTTGGATAGTTTCCCAAACTTCTAAATCATTTATAATTCACTAGGGGCCCAGTGCACAAATTTGTGCACCTTGAAAGGAACTGTGGGCCATGAGACTGTGGTGGGCACAGCAGCAGGTATCGGCCCCTCCTCTGTGCCCCTGCCCAGCCCCTTCCACCACAGCTCCTGGCCCTCTGCCTATCAACAATCCCACTCCTGCCACCACGACTCCCATGCACTGACATTGCCGGCCCCACTTGAACCCAATGACAGCGTGGAACAATTGAGGTCAGCACCAGCAGTGGGTGTGAGCAGGGCCAGCACTGTCAGTGGGTGCAAGTGGCAGCTGCTACCTCGATTGCCCCTTAGGAACAGGGGGAGATAGAGAAGCCCTCAGGGGCAATCAGGGCCAGCAGCCACTGCTTGTACCTTCTGACAATGCTGAGCAATCAGGACCAGCACTGGGTGCCAAAAGTGGGCACAAGTGAGGCTATCATCAATAGCAGATTCCAGAGGCGGCTGCCAGCCCCTATCACCCATCAGGAACAGGGAGAAGTGGAGATGCCCTGAGGGGCAATTGGGGCCAGCAGCTGCTACTCACACCCGCTGATGGGATGAACTGTTGGGACTGGTGCCGGGCACAGAAATGGATGGGAGCAGGGCCTGTGCCAGTAGCAGGTGCAAGTGCCTGGTGGGACTGCAACACATGAGAGCAAAGAATTTTCAGTAACCATCAGAGGCTCACCTCAATAACAGCAACTGGTGGCCCTCCTTGGTCTGGGACCCCGGCTCACCTGCTTCACCATTCTGCCACGGCTGATGCCCTCCATGTTCCACACTCTGCCACCTGCTGCCAACACCTGCCATGTTCCACACACACCCTCTTGTGGTCAGTGCACATCATAATGACCAGTTATTCGGTTGTTCAGTTGTTCCACCGTTAAGTCTATTTGCATATTAGGGTTTTATATAGAGAGATTATTTAAGCGATAGAGAATGCTACTACTGATGGTAAAAATGATGGAGAGAAGAAAGATAATGTGGTGTCCCCATTTAACAAAGACTCCTTTATGCTTACCCTCACAACAACTTAATGAAGGGCATCATTATTCCCACTTCACAGATAACCATCTTAACCATTTAAGGTACTTTAAAGAGGGAGTGGCATACTAAATATGCCCTGAAAAAATCTCATTTGCTGTTGTGTGGAGGAGGCTGAGGAGTGTAGAGACTGTAGTCACGGACCTCAGAGAGGATGAGATTCTAAACAGAGGAGAAGAGGGAGGAGTAGAGAGCAGGTGTTCTGGAACATCAGTGTGCATCACAGTCACCTGGAGGACTTGTGAAAGCACAGGGCACTAGGCTCCAACTTCAGAGTTTCTGATTCAGTGGGTATAGTTGGGGCCCAAGAATTTGAAACTTTAACAAGGTCCAAGTTGATGGTTCTATTACTGGTTCAGGGGCCACATTTTAAATTGAATAGACTGCATAATTTTAAATAAAATTGATTAAAAATCTGTTTCTCAAACCTCAGTAATATATGGACACCTTTTAAGTAAGTACATTATTTATACTACCAGCAGCTCCTCTCCATCTAATCTAATAAAAGAGTAATATGCAAATTCACTGTCATTCCAAGACACCAAAGCCAAGCCCACCAGCCAAGACACACCCCCAGCCAATCAGAGCAGCTGTATGCGAATTAACCCAGCCAAGATGGAGGCCGGCAGCCACGGAGCTACAGCAAACACAAGGCTTCAGTTGCATCTGCATGCCTAGGCTGGCTGAGCCTCTGCTCATGGCAACAATTTTTTAATTATAGAAGCCATGGAGCTGAAGCAAACAGACTTTGTAACCTGCCTAGGCCTCCACACAAGGTAACAAAGTTTCAATTATAAAAGATAAATAAAACCCAGAAACCTGATTTCAGCCAACCTTGCTGGGACCTTGGGTCAATTGGAGCTGTGGGAAAACTGAAAATGGCCCTCATCCACTCACCCAGACTGCCCAGGCACCCCAGTAGAAACCTGAATGCTGAAGGGGATGTGGGCAGCCTGAAAACAGCCCTCAGCCCCTCACCCAGGCTGGCCAGGCACGCCAGCAGGTGGACATCCCTCGAGGTGTCCCAGACTGCGAAAGGGCACAGGCCGGGCTGAGGGACCCCTCTCCCGAGTGCACAAATTTTTGTGCACCGGGCTCCTAGTTTTATTATAATAAAACTAGCCAGCCTGGCTAGTTTTTGTGCACCAGGCCCCTAGTTTTATTATAATAAAACTAGCTAGCCTGGCCAGCCTGGGTGAGGGGCTGATGGCTGTTTGCAGGCTGGCCAAGCGCCCCAGTGTGGACCCTCACCCCATGGGGGTGTGGCCAGCCTGGGTGACGGGCTGAAGGCCGTTTTCAGGTTGCCCACAGCTCCCATTGACCCAACATTCCAGCAAGGCTTGCTGAAATCAGGTCTCTGGGGTTTACTTATCTTCTATAATTAAAACATTGTTGCCTTGAGCAGAGACCCAGTCGGCCTAGGCAGGCAGTTTCCTCCATCACTGGTGCAATGGAAGCCTCCTGTTTGCTCTAGCTCCATGGCTGCCAGCCGCCATCTTGGATGGGTTAATTTGCATACAGCTGCTCTGATTGACTGGTGGGCGTGGCTTGGGTGGTGGATGTGGCTTAAGTGTCTCAGAGTAATGGGTAATTTGCATATTACTCTTTTATTAGATTAGATAATTTATATGCATATGTGCATAACCCATGGACACAGACAATACAATAGGGTGGTAAAGGCCTGGGGTTGGATGGGAACCAGATGGAGGGGGTTGATGGAGGAATAGAGAGGGGGAGACATCAACAATAAAGATTAAAAATAAATAAATAAATACAAAAAGTATGAAATTAATAATAATCAAATTTGCATTAACTTTAATGTGGCATATGTTTGTTCTGCTGACACTAAAGAACCATTGTTGTATTTAGAAGTAAAAACATATAACCTCATAACCAATTTTATTTTTAATCTATTTTTGTAATACTTTTGTAAGATATTACTATTTGTGTAAGTATGTTCTACAAAATAGTATTCATAACTTTCAGGCTCTGTTTCCAACCGTATACTTTATCAAAACTCTGCCAGTGAACACTTCTATAATAGCAATTTTAATAAGCTGTTTTCTAGAATGTCTGTGAAGCCAGTTTCTTATATATTCTAAGAGAATTGTGACTTTATTGCAATCTGGATTAAATAGTTATCAAATGCAGTTATTATTGAACTTGGTAACATAAAAATTTCTCGTTACATATTTACTATTTTATTTTTGCTGCTGGTGATGTGTTATAAGTTGATATATGCCATGATCTGATCCATACAAATTTTAGTTCACACACAGATATGGCACTGAGTTGTAGGATATATGTGTTATTAGCTCTTTTATTTCAGATTTCTTACTACCATATACTGTGTGATTATTTAATTCTACCTTTGCAATTCTCTTCTCAAAGTAAAACTTGCATTATATATTTGATAGCGCCTGACTTTATTTGGGTTCTCTTGAGGCAATCCCTAAGACAAGCACACTAATGAATCAAATTTATTAGGAAATGTTCCCAGGAAAAAACAGTAGGGAAATGAGGAAATGAAACAGGCAAAGGAAGAGAGCCAACTCAGGGCCTGGTGCTAAAGAAAGTCCTCACAGAGGATAACTCTGACTTAATGCTGCCAGGGAGCGCTGGAGAGAGAATAGGTCACACCCAGAGTTCTTTGGACTAAGGACAGGGAAGCCTAACTACTTATGCTTATGCAACCATCAAATAGTCATTGGGAAAAGGCTGTTACTGAGCACTTCAGGAAAGCAGGCTCTGGCAGCCTAAGGACAACCCTCTGAGAGATACACAATGATGACTATCTAATCTAATAAAAGAGTAATATACAAATTGACCCTCACTCACAATCCACAAGCCACGCTCACAAGCTATACCCACCAACCAATCAGGAGCAAATATGCACATGAACTCAACTGAGATGGTGACACCCAGTCCGCCTCAGCCCAGCAACTGCAGTAGCCAGGCCTGTTAGCCAGGCAGGTGGTGGGGGAGGCAGAGAGGACAGAGGGGCAGAGCCATCAATTGCAGGAACCTGGGAAGGGGCAGAGCCAGCCATCACAGAGGTTGGGGGGTCTTCTGCCCAGGCCTGCAGCCTTGGGCAGAGACTCCTAGCCTGGGAAGGGACGGAGCTGGCCATCAGAGGGGTTAGGAAGTCTTCTGCCTAGGCCTGCAGCCTAGGCCAGAGGCTATAGGCCTGGGTAGAGGTGGAGCTAGGATTGGAGGGGCAGGGGTGGAGCCGGTGATCACAGTGAACTACAGAGGAAACACCTTTTCTTACCATTCATTGGCTAACCTCCCTGTATGTCACTGGTAATATTCTTAGTAACTTGGGTAATAAGAATCCAAAAAGGCATCCAGGGTTTTTCCACCACACTCCTGGAGAAAAAAAATGAAGGTCCACTGTTGGAGGACTAAGAAATGTCATATTCTGCCCTAGCCATTTTGGCTCAGTGCATAATGCCTCAGTTTGCTGACTGCAGGGTCTGGGTTCAATTCTGACCAAGGGCATGTACCTAGGTTGTAGGCTCCTCCCTGGCTGGAGCCCAGGTCAGGGCTCATGCAAGAGGCAACCAATCGAAGTGTTCTTCTCACTTTGATGTTCCTCTCTGTCTTTCCCTTCTCTTCCACATTCTCTAAAAATCAATGGAAACATATACTCAGGTGAGAAAAAAAAAAGAAAGAAATATCATATCCTATGAAAGACGCATCTTGAAAATGCCTAAAGAAAGTTGTCATTTTTTCATGGTGAAGAGACTGGAATCCATGTTAATGAAAACACCTTGGTGGCTGCAGTGACTGGCGGTGGCTGCAGCAGCAGAGTGATGGGGCTGGTGGCTTCCCCTGATTAGCCTGGTCGCCTCTCACAAAGGGAGGCCAGACTGTGGCTTAGGCCCACTTCCCATGGAGAGCAGGGAGCGGGCCTAAACTGTCAGTAGGACATCCCCTGAGGGCTCCCAATATGTGAGAGGGGGCAGGCTGGGCTGAGCAACCCCCCCCCCCCAGTGCACCAATTCGTGCACCAGGCCCCTAGTCTCTAAATATAAAAGCCTAAGTGACCATCACAATTGAAACAACTGAACAGACTACTGAACAGACTGCGTGGGGTGACCAGATCGGCAGGAGGGATAGTGAGGGATGACCAAATGACCAAACAGCAGGCTGCATGGGGCATCCAGGCTGCAGGAGGGTAATTGGGGGCCAGCAGGTCTGCAGAGGGGTGCAGTAAAGGGTGACCAGGCTGGCAGGGTTGGCAGTTAGGGGCAGCCAGGCCAGCAGAGGAGGGAGGAGGGTGCCCAGGTCAGCAGTGGGTGTCCAGGTCTGCAGGGGCTGTCCAGGTCAGCAGTTGGGGGTGACCAGGCTAGCAGGGGGGGGGGGCAGTTAGGGGTGATCAAGCAGGCAGGCAGGTGATCAATTAGGAACCAGTGATCCTCGATTGTGAGAGGGATCCTAGATTGAAGAGGGTGCAGACTGGGCTGAGGGGACTCACACGTCATGCATGAATTTTGTGCACCAGGCCTCTAGTTGGATATAAAAGCAGGCTATGAATCAGTACATGAACATGGTGAAGGAATTTAAAAGATATGGATGGAGCACTGATAGACTTCCCTAAGCATGAAATGTTCTTCCCTCAGGTCTGGGCATAGCTTGCTCATTCATTTTCTTCAAGTCACAGCTCAAATGTCACCTTCTCATTGAGGCCTTTCCTGACAACCCTATAAAGTAATACTCCTCCATCATTCTCTGTCTTCTTATACTAATGCATTTTACATCTTCTCATTGATTGGCAATGTTATAATATTTACTAGAGGCCCAGTGCAAGAAATTTGTGCATGGGTAGAGTCCTCTGTCGACGGCTAGCCAGGGCCTCCATTCCCAAAGTTGGCCAGCCAGCCTTGCCCCCTGGTTGAACTCCTGGTCAAACTCCTGGTCAAGCAGATAATTTGCATAATAGGCTTTTATTATATAGGACTAGTGGCCCGGTGCATGAAATTAATGCACATTTAAAGGGGATTAATTAGGGGAAATATTTTAATTTATTATTTGCCCTTTCTCTATAATAGAAATGTCAGAGATAGAAGAAAATTAGTAAAATGTATATAAAAATCTTCCTCCTGTCAGAGTCTGGGGCACACCAGAGTGAAGTTCCCGTCCACCTGTGGCACCTCAAAATCGCACAAGAACCCAGACCCAGCCAGTCCCACCCTCCAGTACACAAGATCCAGACCCAGCCGGCTCCACCCTTGTCAAGCCCTGCATGGCAGGCGCAGGGGGTGCAGCCTTAGATCCCCTGGCCTGGTGCTGAATAGGGGCCGCAGCTGCAAGTCCCCCATCAAGCCCCTCAAGGTGAGACATGCAGCTTCAGGTACCCTGTCAAACCCAGGGCATGCAGCCTCAGCACCCCCAGTGCACCTTCAGGTCCCCTGGACCAGCTCTGGGGCAGGGAGCATGGCCTGAGGTCCCCTATCAAGCCCTGCCAGGGTGAAGAGTGCAACCTGAGGTCCCCAACACAGGCCAAGGTGGAGAGTGTGCCTTGAGGTCTCTCATCAAACCCTGCTGAGTGGGGGACTCAGCCTGAGATCTCCCATAAAGCCCTACTGGGTAGTGGGCACAGACTCAGATCCCCCCGCATCAGAGTGGGGGTGGCACAGCCTGAGGTCCTCTGGCCCACCACCAGGGTGGTAGGCACATGTTGAGGTCCCATGTCAAGTCCCACCAGGAAGGGGGCATGGCCTGAGGTCCCCCCTCAAGCCCCACTGGGCAGGGGGCACAACCTCAGGTCCCCTGTCCAGGCCCAGCACCATGTAGCCTTAGGTCCCTGCTGGTTGCTCATTAAAGTTCATTACGGGAACCAGCATCTGCTGTGGGTGTAGCCATCTTGTGTTATGAAAACCCCACCTCCATTGTGGGCTCCACCATTTTTGTGATGGTGTGATGGTCAATTTGCATATTTCCTCTTTATTAGATAGGATGTGTATGTGTTTAGTGTATATGTCCCTCCATTGAAATATAAATTCCATAAAAACAAGGACTTTTGCCCAGCTGGCATGGCTCAGTGGTTGAGCGTTGACCTATGATCCAGGAGGTCACAGTTTCATTCCTGGTCAGGGCACATGTCTGGGTTGTGAACTTGATGCCCAGTAGGGGGCATGC
>PVJC01030941.1:0-20897 GCA_004026665.1 Murina feae
GCTGAGCTGAGGGGCGCAGCTTCACTTTCCCTCCTGCCGCAATGGAAAGGGCTGTTTACTCAGGTCCGGGAGTGGCGGCCGCCATGTTGGCTGGGCTAATTTGCATACAGCCGCTCTGATTGGCTGGTGGGCGTGGCTTACCCTGTCTCGGAGAAACGGTTAATTTTAATATTTCGCTTTTATTAGTTTAGATTATAAGCACTCAGTAATAGCTATGAAATCTAGCCCTGTGCAGTTTAAGAAACAACAATTCTTACCCAAAAAGTTTTTTGAAGCATGTATAAAAACTACTGAGAACAGTGGTTATGTCAGAGTAGAATAAGGATTGGGAAGCAAGGGGTGGACTTACGCTTTATATCTTACAATTTTCTGAACTAATTGTATTTTTAATAGTGAGAATTTACGATAAAATATTTTAAATGAGAAAATACTTTCCTTGGTTCTGAATTTTTTTGTCTAGTCCTCCCAGAGTGGACACTTAAGAGCATGTTGGGCTGCCCAGCATTGAATGACCATCTTATTTAAGAAGATTCATCTGAAAACACGTGGCAGCATGGCCCTCTGCTGATGGGGACAAATATCTACTCTCTCCTGCTTTCTGGCAACTATTGGGCAGGCAATCGACCCTGGGTCAGCCAGCTGGCCATTCCTGTCTGGGACTTTGAATCTTGAAGGAGTAAAGTCAGGTCACATGCAGGGAGGGCAGTGGCACTAGAGAACAGTGGCACTGCAGCTAATGGTCAGTGGTGGCAATGCCAGGGACATCAGCCCCTGGCAGTGGTGGTGCCAGCGGTGGTGTCCTTAGCAGGGTATCCCTGTGATGCAACCTTGACCATGGTTCCACCTGCCTGGCTGCCCTTGGTTGCTGTTTATTTGCCAAGTTTGATTCTCTGGTCTTTATGTTGATTCTGTGAACTACCCCAAATCCTTCTAATAAATCCTTGTTCGGCTTGTGTCAGCCAGGGTTGGTTCTTGGAGCCAAGAACTTTGACCCACAATTTGTTTATTCATTCACTCAATGAAGTATTTATAAACTGCCTACTATGCATTGAATTTTCATGTCCTTCGGGCCTTGCTTTTGGCTCAGGCCAAACCCTATTGTTTGACACCATAAATGGACATTCATCATGGTTCCGTAAATACTTACTAGCACCTAGACCATGCAAGGCACTCTGCTAGGAAGGAGATAGAGACATAACGTGAAACCAGTCACTGCCCTCAAAGATATTACAGTGTAACGGGGAAACAGAGAACAGACATTGAAGTGAGCTCTGGGCAATCTGTGCCACAAGAAAGGAAGTACAGAAGTACACTTAGCTTAGGAAGGAGCCACGGAGGGCTTCTTGGGGGAGGTGATGCTCGCACTGAGATCTGAGGGATGAGTTGAAGTTCTCAGCTCAATTATTGATGAGAGCTAAGATGAGGAAACAACCCCAGAGCCCTTCGGTGGATGACTGGATGAAGAAGATGTATTACATCTATACAATGGAATACTACTCAGGAAAGGATGAATTGCTGCCATCGGTGACAGCATGGGTGGATCTTGAGAGTATCACGCTAAGCGAGATAAGTCAGATGGAAAATGATAAGGTTTCACTCAGATGTGGGTATAAAACAAAAAGCAACAGATGAACAAACAGACAAACTCAAAGACACAAACAACGGAAGGGTGATTTACCAGAGGAGAAGAGAGCTGGGGGCAAGTTGAAGAGGCTAAAGGGTGTCATATATATTTTGATGAAAGGAGTCTAGACTTTGGGTATATAGACGATGCAATACACAGATAATGTATTATAGTTGCATACTTGAAACCTATATAATCTTATTAACCAACTAGAGGCCCGTTGCAGGAAGATTCCTGCAAGAATAGGGCTTCCTGCCCTAGCCAGTTTGGCTCAGTGGATAGAGCATCGGCCTGTGGACTGGAGGGTCCTGGGTTCGATTCTGGTCAAGGGCATGTACCTTGGTTGCGGGCACATCCCCAGTGGCAGGTATGCAGGAAGCAGCTGATTAATGTTTCTCTCTCATTGATGTTTCTAACTGTCTATCTCTCTCCCTTCCTCGCTGTAAAAAATCAATTAAAAAATTTTTTTTTAATTAAAAAAAAAAAAAGAATAGGGCGGCTCCATTCCCTTCTCCGCTGCCTTGGCTCCACTTCCGTGTCCACTGCCTCAGCTCCGCTCCCATGTCTGATGCCTCAGCTCCCTCCCTTCTCTGCTGCTTCACTCCCTTCTGCAGCACATGGCTTCCTTCTATGCTGTCTTCAGTCTTTGCTCTGTGTCTGCATATGAAAATTAACCAGCATCTTTGTTGGGTTAATTTGCATACTCATCCTGATTGGCTGTTGGGTATAGCGGAGTGACACCAGTGTGCATGTTTCTCTTTTATTAGTGTACATATCATTTCAATAAATTTAATATAGACCATAACAGAAGAAACAACACACACAACGGTCTAGGCATAAGAGAGAGCAAGCATGTTAAAAAGAATGGACGGGTTCAGTATGGTGGGGGCATGAAAAGTCAACCATTGTGAGGGGGGCGCAATGGTTAAGGTGAGATTGGAGAGGCAGACAGGGAATCTTACTAGCATTCCACAGCTTTATTCTCAGAACCATCATAACCCATGCAAGAGCTTAAGCAGAGGTGGCGACAGAAGGATATATCATCAGACCTGCAAATCAGAAAGACCACTGTAGATGCCAGGTGGAATGAGTTGAAAGGGGAAATACAGCGGCATCGAGATTATTTAAGATCTCACCGAGGGGGTTAGAAAATGGCTGCCAAACAGGCAGATGTGTCATGCACCTCGTCTCAGAGCCAGACTGGAAAAGAAACTAAATTGGAGAACATCCACCCAGAATTAAGAGCTCACCAAAAGATTACATCCTGAACTCTCAGGGGTAGGAGAGATTAAAAGAAGCAGAAATATTCAAGAGATATTGACTGAGGATAATCAAAAGAACTTTCTGACAGATGGTTGGGTAGGGTGAATAAGGAGAAAGAGAAGTCAAATACGACGCGTAGGTGTCTGACTTGGGTAACCTGGTGAGCAGTGGGCCTTCAGTCAAAAAGAAACAAAATGCTGAGGAGGAAAAGACTTTAGTGTGGTCATGTTCAGTTTATAGCAACCAAGGAAAACTGCCTGATTGGCATCTGCATAGCTGGCCCAGGATTTCAGTGCAGAGGTCTGAGTGAGGGGATGGGATCTAGAATTAGATGGACAGCTACTGAGACACAGGAATGGTGAGAGGACCCTGGGGTTGGTGCAGTCATGGGGTGGACTGCATTACTGCTACAAAGCTTCACTGCCCTTCCCTGGGGAAGGATTCCATTTGCCACCTTGTTGATGGCAGGCTTGGCCACATGACATGTTTTGACCAACGAAGTGTAAAGAGAAATGACATGTGTCCCCTCCCTTCTGTGCAGAATCTCCAAGGATCTCCACAGTCTCTTTGCCGTCTGCTATGACAGAGATTGCTCAGTCAGCCTGGGTCTCTGAATAAAGACTGCAAGCATCTGAGTGGTAGGCAATTCACAATGAACACATAGCTAGAGCAAGAAAAAAAAATGTTCTTATGAGCCGCTGAGATTTGGGAGTCATTTGTTACTACAGCAAAACCAAGCCTATTCTGACACAAGTCTATGACAGAACCCTATGGTAAAATAACATTTAAGGGTCAGCAGATGAAGTGGAGCCTACAAAGAAAGCCCACTCCAACCCCAGCCCGATTCTCAGAAACTTCCATCGATTTGCCTCTGTAGGTCTCCGCTCTGCAGGCCGCCTCCGATTTCTACCCTAACAAAAGCCAACGACTTTTCTTCTTATGCTCACTCTGCTCCCTTTCCATTTGTCAGAAGCCATTGCATCACCTTTCAGGCCCAGAGACACAAACTCCGACAGAGAACCAGTGGGATAGATGACAGTGGAAGCCACACAAACTTTACCCCCTCCTTCCAGTCTGTCCCTGCCCTGGTCCAGCCTGTGACTTACTCTTCATGCCCTCCAGTTTCCAGCCAGTTCCTTGGATTCATTTCTGGCTAACCTTGTTCTTGGTCTTGAAACCACCTGGTGCCTGGGCTGTCTGGGCAGCCTGATGAACATTTGGTCCTGGCACAGCCTCTGGGTCACCCTGCACCTGTGGTGCCCATGCCCACTCTGACTCACCCGAAGCTTCTGGCCTTGGCTCCTGGCTATGCCCCAGACAACAGCTGTGCGCACAGTTGACCTTTCCAGATGCCAGTCCGTCTGGTTCCTCTTCCCTTCCAATTCATGCCAGCCCCTGCCCACGACCCCCGTGACATCCCAGCCTCAGAATTCAGACTATGCCACACTGGGTGTCTGAAGCTTCCCATCCACCAGCTTTCTCCCAGCTGATCCAGGTGGTCACTGCTCAGCCAGTGGAAACTGACATGTGTGAATTACACAGAACACATGCAGCAAAGGCAGCTTCTGCTCACCTTTAGGTGAGACAAAGCTATTCAACAGGCTATCCTGCTCCCCGACTTTCTAGGCCCCTGAAGGCTTTTCTCTTTCCACCCTTGGCCAGGACTGGATCGTCACCCTCTGTTTAAAAGCCCTTTTCCAAATATGCCACTTCTCTTGGTTTAGGCCCAGCCTACCATGATTATGAACAGCATGGAGGTCAAGAAAATGAATACAACTATCTTTCCTTAAGTTTACTCATTGTCCACATTTTGTACATACTGTTCACAATGTTAGCTGCTAATATTTACTGTAGGCTTATTAGATGGAAGTTAAAGTACTAGACACAATCCATCCATTTTGTTTCTCATAGTCAGTCTAAGACTAGTAGTATTTTCCTCATTTTACAAGTGGTGAAACTTAGATTTTAGCCTAGCCGGTTTGGCTCAGTGGATAGAGCATCAGCCTGCAGACTGAAGGGTCCTGGGTTTGATTCCAGTCAAGGGCCCATGCCCGGGTTATGGGCTCAA
Organism: Murina feae; assembly: GCA_004026665.1. Classification (NCBI taxonomy): domain Eukaryota; kingdom Metazoa; phylum Chordata; class Mammalia; order Chiroptera; family Vespertilionidae; genus Murina; species Murina feae. The sequence continues at coordinate 4,956 of PVJC01030941.1, forward strand.
TCCCCAATAGGGGGCATGCAGGAGGCAGCCAATCAATGATTCTCTCTTATCATTGATGTTTCTATCTCTCACTCTCCCTTCCTCTCTGAAATCAATAAATATATAAATTGTTTTTAAACTTAGATTTTAAAAGTTTACATAGTTACCTGAGGAAATAAAGACAGAACCAATAGGGTTTTAAGTTTGCCCCATTCCAGAACCCTTATTTTCTATTATTCTGCTATGTATATGTAAATGTGTGTAGATACATATATGTACGGGTACATATATGTGCGTGCACATATGAGTATATGTGTATATATATGTACACACATATATAAGCAAGTGGATGTGGTGACATGTGTATGTATATATGAATGCAGATATATATGTGCAGGCATATGCATATATGTAGGTGTGCATATGTGTGTACGCATATGTGTTTGTGTGTATATATGGATATTAATACGTGTGCGTACAAGTTTGACTTGAAGCCTCATCAGGCTTTTCCTGCTCTGAAATGCCACAATTCAGAAGCCCTAATATGTCAAAAACAAATCCCTCTTAAAACAATAGCTTATATTTAAAGTAGAGTAATGCTTGCTCCTAATGGTTACAAGTATTGACACTTTGGGTTTTCTTGTGATTGTCTGTATTCCGAAAAACCTTATAAAATTATTTTCCCAAGTATCAGAGAGAAACACAAAACTTGATTTCATATGATTTCCGGTCTGATGAATGCATTAAAACAGAACAATTATAAAACATTAGTGGATAATTTTGTTTCCTGGCTCAATTAAAAGCTCAGAAGTGGAAAAGATTGTATGTTTTCACTCCCGTTAGTGGACTGGACAATGGCACCGTGAAAGGAATTGGTCACAGAGAACTGACAGGCACTATTTCAGTAAAGGGCAAACTAAAGAGCCCGGTCTTGACACATCCTTTAGCAATGACGGGAGTTGGGTTTCAGAGATCTCCCGAATGATTCAGACTGTTTATTCTGGCAAAAGCCCTCGAACGCAGTGTTTAGCTGCCACTAGGGGAAAAACAGTGACAGTTGAGTTTAAGATGTTCTCAGATGATTCCAAATTTATTAATCAAAATCCTATCGACTAAAGCTGGTGTGGAAAAACTGGGACAGATCCAGGGTTTTGAGATCTAATTCTTGATTTCAAAATGTATTTCTCAGTTCTGCTCAGTTACCAACATGAGGGCAAAGTAAATTAGATGTGAGGCACAAGGAAGGGTAAAAGTTAGTTCTTTTCCGTCCTAATCGGTTTGGCTCAGTGGCTAGAGCGTCAGCCAGGGACTGAAGGGTCCCAGGTTCAATTCTGGTTAAGGGCATGTACCTTAGCTGGGGATTCAATCCCCAGCAGGGGGTTGCTGGAGGCAGCTGATCGATGTTTCTCTCACTGATGTTTCTAACTCTCTGTCCTATCTTCCTCTCTATAAAATCAATAAAAATACATATTTTTAAAAATAAGTTATTTTCTATTGCAGGATGAATTTGCAAAATGTTTGGTGTGAATGTTTTTGAATCGAAAGGAATGAGTAGGTGTGGGAAAAGGTTAGGGGATATTGGGACAACAGTACTTCATTCTGTGATGATTGTAATTAAAATATACAAGTACCTTTTGTGGCAAATGGTTTCTGCCAAGTAGGCATGTAAGATATGGCATAGTTCATTATTCTTATGAACATCCAGTATCAAAAAGTCCCCTAGTCCTCCCAGCCAATGTGGCTCAGTGATTGAGCATCAACCCAAGAACGAGGAGGTCACAGTTCAATTTCCAGTCAAGGCACATGGCCAGGTTGTTGGGGGCACAGTCCCCAGTAGGGGATGTGCAGGAGGCAGCCAATCGAAGATTCTCTCTCATCATTGATGTTTCTATCTCTCTTCTTCTCCTTTGCTCTCTGAAATCAATAAAAATATGTTTAAGAAAATGATGTAACTTATATTTATCTGAGTAACAAGTATAGCTAAGCATTAATAGGGAAACAGTACACAGTACAGTGGAATTTGTTGAGCCCATAAACATCTCTAATCTTGCTGTTAATTCATGCTGTGTCAAATATAAAGCTGCCTTTCAAACAGGTTATTTTAGTGCATTTCTAAAATGGAACACAGAATATAATACATGGCCTTAAACTCTTTGTATTGTGAAAAATGTATACATTAGAATATGTCTTTTGTCTAATAGCTCAGTGGATTAGACTTTACAACCAAACACTGTTAGCCACCTCAGAACGATGTACATTAATGGAAGGGGAACATGGAAGACAGGTAAACACAGAGACTTGACTCGATTCCCCATCAAGGCTGACTTGTCTGAGCCAGCTGTGAGTGAGCAGCTAAATTGGTCCCTGTGAGATTTCTTCTCTTTCCCCCCTTACTCAGTAAGAGATCAGGAGAAGAAAGGTATTTATGTCCAATTTTCAAATGAAGGCACAGCAAGTCAATGGATAGTTATCCCCAATACATAACGAGGTGCTGGGTCTACTGGGCATATCCAAGTTCATAGTGACGCTCACTCACTTTTGGCATGGTTTCCACCCTTACTGATGAGAATGCTAGGATAGTTCCATTTCTTTGTCATTTCTGATACCTTATTCCCTACCCCCTTCCCCCCCCCCGCCACACACCCACACACACTTTTATTTAATAGCTTTATCGAGGTATAATTAACATGCAATAATCTGCATATAGTTAAAGAACACAATTTGTTAAATTTTGACATTGAGATACACCTACAACAATATCACCACAATTACAATAATAAAGATCTCCATCACTCCCCAAAGTTGCCTGGTGCCCTTTGTCAACCCTCCCTCCTGATTCTACCCTGCCCAATCCCAGGCAGTCACTGGGCTACTTTCTGTCTCTCTACAATAGTTTCCACTCTCCAGAATTTCATAAACATGGAATCCTACAGTATATCCTTTGTTGAGTGGTTTACTCAACAGAATGATGTTGGGCTCATCCATCTGTTGCATGTATCAATAGTCTATTCCTTTTTATTGCAAAGTAATATTCCACTGTATGGATATACTTCCATTTGTTTATCCATGAACCTGGTGGTAACATTCCCTCAACAGTTGAAAAATGTTTTTGTTGTGAAAAATAACACACATACAGAAAAGTACATACAACCACATTATATTAAAATAGACACATACATAACTACCACCCAAGTGAAGATATGAACGACTGTCAGCATCCCAAAAATCCCCACATTCCCTCTCAGCCCCTTCCTTCCTTAGAAAGATAGGGACTCCCGACTTTTAAGTATGCATCCCTAAACATGCATCAGTTCTCTTTTTACCCACTTTGAAGTTGTCAGGAATGGACTCATGCTGTAAAGATTTTCTTCTATCTGGCTTCCTCTGATCAGCAGTATGTTTAAAAATTCATCCATGTTATTGCTTATAACTGTAGTTTATTCACCTTTGTAGCTGATTAGTATGCCATCGTATTCCACAATTTATCCCTTCTATTAATATTGGGCATTTGGATTGTTCCCAATATTCTGACACAAACCATGCTGCTCTAAACGTTCTGTTCATGTTTCCTGGTATTAATGTCACAAATCCCACAGGGGACACTCTTAGGAATGGAACTGCTGGGTCATGGGTTTTGCAATATATTCACCTTTTGTAGATAATAGCCAACATCATTTTTCATTCTCTCATGCCTCTTCCTTTTTTGTAATTTCCCAATACACACACACTCCCCTTCTCCCCATTTTTTTCTTCTTTTCCTTCCTTTCCTTCCTCCCTAAGGAACTTTGACACATACCTCAAAAAGATCAGTTAATGCCATTTACTTGAGTAGAACAGACTCCATGACATATTTCTTGTCAGGGAGGACAAGAGCAGACATTTCTTTTTCTGAATTCCTATGCAAGATCTTATTCAGATATGAAAGTTGATATAAGGATTGTTAAACCTTCATTTACACCTTACGTCAAAGATGTTATCTCTGCACACTAAGAAGAGACCGTCTTCCCTTTTCATGCTGACTGCCAGAAAGCTCGGAGCCAAAGTTCCCCACACGCTGCAAGTAAATAGGTCAGTGCGCGTAGTGTGCAGCCCTACACCGAGGCTGAGAAGCACCTGGGGGCACGTGTTAACAAGGTAGGTGCCAGAGTTCCCAAGAAGCCCAGGAACCTGAAATTTCAACAGATACGCCCGTGAGGCCAACGCAGGCTAAATTTCAAAACCACTACACAGTATTGCATTTTCACTTTCCTTTCTGACTCATTATGTCCTGATCGTTGTGTTTCTTTCCTTCATCACCCAATTTTTCATCCATAGATTGTTGCTGCATTTTGTATCTACTTGTAAATTACGTATGTTTGTTTCTAGTTCAAGAGCTGGACTGGTAGATAAATAGATGAATGCTAAGCTAGATCTACAGAAAGAAAAGTTTGCTCTAGCATCCCGTAACTATAGGTATCATTCATTGCTCAAGTATCAAAAAAAGATCAAGGATAAGAGGTACAAACTGCCAGTTATAAAACAGATAAGTCACAAGGGTGTAGCGTACAGCACAAGGAATATCCTATCTAATAAAAGAGTAATATGCAAATTAACCATCACTCCATGAAAAAGATGGCAGTGCCCATAGTGGCCGGGGCGGAATGCTGGCTGTCACCCCAGCAATGTAAGCCCAGCATCCGCGCCCTGGCCACATGGAGAGAGGAGAGGGGCCTTGGGCTGGAGGCCAGGGCAAGGGATGCTGGTGTCATTGCAGGCTGGGATGAGGGACCACCCCCCCAACCCCCATGCATGAATTTTGTGCACCAGGTCTCTAGCCCTATATAATAAAGAGTTAATATGCTAATTAGGCCCAACAGTAAAAGAACCACCCAGACAATCTTCCAGAAAAAGCTGGGGCTGTGAGGGTTGGCTGAGGCTGCAAAGGGCTGTGATGGCTGAGCCCCTTGCACAAATTTCATGCACTGGGCCTCGAGTAGTCAATAATATTGTCATAACTGCACAGTGACAGATGGTTAGTAGACTTTGTGTGGTGATCACATCATAAATATAAATGTGGAATCACTATGTTGTACGCCTGAAACTAACATATTAGTGTATTGTTAATAAAGACATTTTAAAGAGATGAAGTAGATGCAAATTACTGAATGTGGTTTTACATTGAGGCATCTTATAGTTCCATCGTGACAAGTTTAAAGCACTAATGGATAAAGAGAAGCAATGATGGCCTCAGATTAGTGGCCCAGATGTACATTTGTTTCCTCCCCACACTTCCCAAAACCAAGCCTAGAGGCCTTTCAGGAAGAGCTTGCTATGCTTCAGATAATTCTGCCTATAATTCGTATAATCTTGAACCTCAAGAAATTATCTGTGAAAAGACTACTGCGGTGTGAAAAAAAAAATTAACTTGCCACCATAAATCTCTCAGCTATAACGGCATCTATTTCGCAACAGGAAAGACAGGGGTAGCTTAAGGCTGGATCGCCTATATTTTAGCTCAGATTCTGGCCACCCACTGAGACACGCACAGCAGACCAGAGCAGCCAACCGTCACTCCTCAGCCAGGAAGAGCCTAGAAGAAAGCTGGCACAGGTTGGCTGCTCATTGTACACAAATAAGCGGCAAAATCAAGATCTACGTTTTCCAAAGTATCCCCACCATGAAAGCTGGCTGCCTTCCTGCAGTGAGCAGAGACAGAGAAGAGATTCCAAACAAACTGCGAAAAGCAACCAGAGCAGAGGAGCTCGCCACCGGGCCGGGGAGAGTAACAGACTCAGAGACCCAACAACCAGACCTGAAAGGAAGAAAAATTAAGGTTCTATTCAGTAAGCGTGTCTTGACTGATAACAGATATCTCCCATCTGAGAGGGAAAACTCCTAGGGTACTTTGTTATCAAAAGTTTACAAAACAAAACAAAAACACCACCGTGTTTTAAAACATTTAAACATTTGGTATATCTCACTGTTGGATTTCATTACTAAGAGCCTGGCCAAAGCATTCAAAAAAGTAATACTACTTGATAAAAATGCATACCTAAATTTTGTCTGACTTCCCAAAGATAATCATATAGGAGTTTACTGTGATAGCGAACATTCAAATACTGGTAGCTCCTACTATGCGCCAGACCCTATTGCAAGCACTTCACTAGTACGCATATTAAAGTATTTAACCCTTGCAATAACTCAGGATAGCAACACTATTAATACCCCCATTTTCCAGATGAGGAAACTAAAGCACAGAGAAATTCAGCTCCTTTCCCACAATCTTAAACTAATAAGTCACTCTATAAGTACAGCTTTGAATCTCATTTGCCATCTATCAATCATTTTTGTTTTGGTGACGGCACAATAATGACCTGAATTTCAGTCTACCAATATTGTTGAGGATGCATTAACAGAACAAAAACATAAGAACTTGTATTTAAGCAGCTCAGCTTCATGCTGCATCACATTATCTCCACAAAATTACATTTCTACTGCATGACTGTTTCTGACATGAAAAACTTCATCCCCCACATCTAAAACAATATAATTGCTGATTTTGCTTGTAAAATGTCATCATTGTAAAGCAAAGACCAGGGACGCCTAGTACAGCTGGCACCATCGATCTAGGCTCTCAGACCAAAGCAAATATGAGCTAAATATTAATAGTAATAAGAGAGAGACTCTTCAGGAATAGCTTAAGAGAAAGAAAAGCTCGAGACGAAGTTGCCCTGGTAAGCTTAAAAACCAAGGCTCAAAGACAAAATAGACTTTGTTTAGCAGCAGAAGAGTACAGCTTAACTTCAAATGAAAAAAGTAACAACACTCAACTAGAAATAAAGAGAGTTTTAGATGGGACCATATAGCTTTGCACGATCTAGCTGATATGTCTCTGACTGTGCGTGCCCCTACTATATTAAGAGAGTATTAATTTGAATAATTGCTAATAATTACATAGTGATATTTTAAGGATCTGTAGACAAACCTATTGCCAATAGATTCAATTGAGTCTTAGAGGACTTTGTTGAAAGTACTAGCCTCTGGCGGTGGCTGTGGCCAAGGAGAAGCTAGGACTAGAGTCTATGTCCAGGTAGCTTTCCATCAGGACTAGGCTTAGATAGAAATAGCTCAATCAACATGTGTTACATTGAGGGCCATGTTAATCAAGGTTCATGTCAACCTAGAACTGGGGCTACATCACCTAGATCTAGGATACCTACAGCTCTACAACCCCAGAGAAGAGTGAGCCTCAAAAAGGCAGAGCCATGCTGTAACCGGTTTGGCTCAGTGAATAGAGCATCAGCCTGGGGACTGAAGGGTCCCAGGTTTGATTCTGGTCAAGGGCATGTACCTTGGTTGTGGGCACATCCCCAGGAGGAGGTGTGCAGGAGGCAGCTGATCGATGTTTCTCTCTCATCGATGTTTCTAACTCTCTATCACTCTCCCTTCCTCTCTGTAAAAAAATCAATAAAATATATTTAAAAAAAAAAAAAAAAAGGCAGAGCCAGGACCATTACATAATTTTATGTGTTGTTCACTGAACAAGGGTGTTTGGCCAAGAAAGCAAGTGAAGAATGAACTAAATTGCTGGCCAAGTTGTAAACCAAGCATGTCAAACTCACGCTTGACATGAGTTTGTGGGCCGCAAAAGAACAGCTTCAATTTTCATAGAAACGTAAGTTTATTTTGATAGAGACATGCTGAATACAAAGGGCTGAAATAAATGAGTAATCATTAACATAAAATAATACAGCATTTTAATAAAAACTAATATTTTTCTTGAACATTAACTTATCAGACACTGAATAACTGCACAAATTAATAAGCGTCACACAAATAAACCTATTTTTCTTGTTTTCCTGTTGTGCAAACGAAACAAGTCAGTCCAGGACTAATGACGTGATAATCAACTGCTAAAATATTCACTGTTAGTATCAGTGGAGAGAAATAGTGCGCCTGCGTGTAAGGTGCATAAAGGAAATGAATGCCACGATTACAGTAATCAGTCATTAGCAAATGTTATAGTGCGTTATTAATAATTATGTGTTACAGGATATTGTAAAAATTAAATCACAAAATTTTTATTAAAATGTTTCTTACCGTTATATTGTCTGGGCCATTCATGTGGGCCACATGCATCCTGTGGGCCCCAAGTTCGACATGCTTGTTGTACACCATGGCTGCTCCTCACAGAGGAAGAAGGGAGTACCTTTTTCTAATTTGGACACAAGTGCTGTATGACTTTAGCAGCCCTGGAAAGCAGTGCTAACGCATTGAGACGCCAACCTGACCTACAAAGATGGGAAGAAGAGAGTACCTTTTGGAAGCACAAAGGGAGAAAATCGATGTCCAGGAATAGATCCTCCCCCACCCCCCCACCTTCTCACCCTCGTGTCATTTACATCACCTCAGCCTCTGGCAGAAGAGTTGAGGTAATAATGTTTACTGCTAGACTTCACCATCTTCCCTGGAGAGGTCTCCCTGTATGTTTCCTCACATGGTACCTTGCTTCCAAAGCACAGACATTCCTTCCAAGTAATTTAAAGTTAATGCAGACAGATTTATGGAGCATTTCCTTCTAATGATGATGGATAATCAGAGGAGCCATCGCAGGGCACCATCTGGCAAATTCTGTAGGATAAATGTCCTCCAGACAGAAAGACATAAATCTGCAGTAATTGAATTGAGCAATTTAAACATATTATTAGATGGGGAGACTTTTAGTGCCAATTTCTCCCTTTTGTTTTACAGACTAGATTGACACCAAACTACTTTCATCTTTTCTAATAGAGGATAATATAGCAGTTTGTTAATTCATTTTAAACTTTCATAAAAAAATAATTATCTCCAAGTGGATAATTGAAGGATGTTTGTCTTCTTTACTATTTGTTTCTATATATTCCCAAACTGCCTGCAATTACTATGTCATTTTTATAATCAGAAGAAATATATAAATTGTTAAATAGTGTTTATTTTCCCCTCCACCTATAGGTAGGTTTGAATTCATGCAAGAAAGCTGCCATACATACAAGCTCTGAAAGAGGCTGACAAAACTGGTCACTGGTTGGGCAAGAATAAAGCCTCACAGTGCAAACAGGGAGCACAAGACACCACGTGTGAAAGACGGACCAGGCACCACGCAGTCCACCAATCAGCAGTGAAATTTGACAAAAGACAACTACATCTCTCTGAGCCTCCGTTTCTTCAATATCAAAAGGGGAATTACATTACAATGCACCTAAGACCCTATGTGTCTGAACCGCTCTTCTAAACAACTGTCAATTAGTTATAATACCAAAGGGTGGGTGGATAAGCATACTAAGTACAGTGACATATGCGAAAGCATTTTGTAAATTACAGAACCATGCAAATGAGCTGCAGTTATTGTTTTTAAGGTCAAAAAGAAGGGGAGGTAGAAAACGGGAAATGGATGAGCTTGAGTAGAAATAAAAATAGGAAAAAACTAAGGCATCATGAAGACGTTACCTACCTATATATGTATATATAATGGGGGCGGTTAGAGGTCACAATGGCATCTCTATGCTTTGCTGTTCATTCACTCCTCGCTGACATCCGGCATCCACCCCCAGCTTCTCCCCAGAAACAAAGGTCCTCATGTGAATGCCACCCACAGGGCCAAATGTAGGGAGCACTGTCAGCTAGATTTTCACAAACATCATTTCTGCTCCTGACACTTCCTTGTCCTTATTCTTGAAACTGTGTAGGGCCTTGATGCCGAGACACCGCTGTCTTGTGGGTCTCCCCCTAACTCCATATTCCTTTGGACTCCCCTGCCCCTGCCCAGCTCCTAAAATGCTGTCTTTTCTTTCTCCATGGATACTGTCAACCGCTCTCGTAGTTCTGACCACCAAGTACATGCTCCATCTAGTTGCTTATAGCCTTGACCGATCCAAGCTGAAGCTCAGGGAACGTCCCCCAAACAACTCCAATACCCCAAATGGAAGTCATCCGCTCCTCTCCCTCAAGTCTGCCCCTTAATCCTCTTGATTTCCAATTCAGGCAGCCAGTAAGGCCAGAAACCAACTCATTCATTCCCCCTCCTCTTTGCTACCATTCTCCATGTCCCTACCTCACAGTTTTCATAGTTCTGTGCCTTTTCTCTTCACCTGATTCTCATTTCTCCTTAAAAATTCAGCTCACAGCCTGGCTGGCATGGCTCAGGGATTGAACTTCAATCTATGAACCAGGAGGACAGGGTTTGATTCCTGGTCAGGGGACATGTCGAGGTTATGTGCTTGATCCCCAGCATGGGGTATACAGGAGGTAGCCAATCAATGATTCTCTCTCATCAATGATATTTCTCTCTCTCTCTCTCTTCCCCTCTTTCTCCCCCTTCTGCTCTGAAATACATACATATGTGTGTGTGTGTGCATATATATATATATATATATATATATATATATACACATATATATAATCTAATAAAAGAGTAATATGCAAATTGACCCTCACTCCGTTATACCCACAAGCCATGCCCACAAGCCACGCCCACCAACCAATCTGGAGCAAATATGCAAATTAACTCAACTAAGTTGGTGGCGGCCACGGAGCTGGAGTTGCCCTGGGCAATGGAGGAAGCCAGGGCCCAGGCTACAAAGTTTCCATTATAGAAGATAAACAAACCCCAGATACCTGCCAGGCTGGGACCTTGGGTTGCCAGGGGCAACCCAGGCTTTGAGTGGGGGACTAAGGCAACAAAGTTTCAATTATAGAAGTTAAATAAATCCCAGATACCTGCTTCCAGCCAGGCACCCCAGTAGGGACCCAAACCCTGAAGGGGCTATGGGCAGCCTGAAATGGCCCTCTGACCCTCACCCAGGCTGGCCAGGCACCCCAGTAGGGACCAGAACCCTGAAGGGGCTGTGGGCAGCCTGAAACAGCCCTCTGCCCCTCATCCAGGCTGGCTAGGCACCCCAGTAGGGACCTGAACCCCGAAGGGGCTGTGGGCAGCCTGCAAACGGCCCGCAGAACCTCACCCAGGCTGGCCAGGCACCCTAGTAGGGACCCGAATCCTGAAAGGGCTGTGGGAAGCCTGAAAACAGCCCTCAGCCCCTCACCCAGGCTGGCCAGTAATGCCAGCAGGTGGACATACCTCAAGGGGTCCCAGACTGCGAGAGGGCACAGGCCAGGCTGAGGGATCCCCTCCCCCCGAGTGCACAAATTTTTGTGCACCGGGCTTCTAGTATATATATAAAATAAAATGAGCTGAACCTTTTTAAAAAATCAGCTCACACATTCTCCCCAGTGATGGCTTTCTGGAACCCCTGGGTAGGGCAGAGCTCAATTTGTGCCCTGAGCATAACTGTACATCCTTGTCTCTTACCAGTTTATATTGAAGCTTCTGTCTATAACTGTGCTCCAAACTCCCATCCAACCCTTGGGGCCCCTAGACTCTAAGCTTTTCAGGCTATTTGTTGGGTTTTGAATCCCTTATGCCCTGCACTGTGCCTGGCACAAAGTAGATGTTCATTGAACTAAACCAATTCTCGCCAGTAATAGTGAAGCTACATAAAAACATGCCGCTTATGTTAAAAAAAAAAAAATTTAACTTTTAAAAGTCAAGATAGATAATGTAATCACGGAGCACTGACAAAGTAAAAAGAAGGAGAATTTCAAACATCTAAATTATAAAACTTAGGGTGATCACTTCATACGTTTATAAATATCTAATCACTAATATAGATTGTATGACAATTATAATTGAAAAATACACTTTTTAATCTTAAAAAATAACTATGAATTTACATTAGAGTATTTATCATAAAAATATGCAGTTGCATATATATATTATTGATTTCAGAGAGGAAGGGAGAGGGAGAGAGATAGAAAAATCAGTGATAAAAGAGAATCACTGACTGGCTGCCTCCTGCACACCCCACACTGGGGATCAAGCCTGCAACCCAGGCATGTGCCCTGGCCAGGAATTGAACCGTGACTTTCTGGTTCATAGGTCAACACTTAACCACTAAGCCACGCTGGTCAGGCTGCACTTGCGTTTTTTAATGTGATCACCTTATGAGTCTTAAATATAAGCAGTTGTTCCTTTCCCAGTAGTTAACTGCATAGAAACTGTATGATCAAATTAAAATCTATCATCTTAAAACGTTTCGGGTTATTTCTCCTTTGAACCCTTCATTTCCAAGATGCAAGTTTCTAATGTTTAAAAAAGTGGAGGGGATAAGTCTTCGAGCCTCCAGATAGGAGTCATCTTCTTGCACGTCTTTCCTCCCTGTTGTTGACATTTTCTTGTAAGAAATAAAATATCATCTAAGGAAAAGTTATTCAACAATTATGTTGAAGTATGCTCATTAACACTGTTTAAATGTTATGTATAACAGAAATGTAATAAACAAAATTTTATATAGTATATGTTGTGTATCTTTTTTAAAAAATAGTATAATTTATTTTTAGTTGATAAAGTATACATTTGTACATCCGGTTTTGTATTCTGATCAAATAAAGCCAGAACACTCCATGGTGACATTGGTTTGTTCACTATTTAAAACATGAAAGCCAAGACAGAAAAACCTAAAATCTAATTCAGTGTCATTTTGTTTTGTTCATAAAGCACAAATGCTACCACAGCTTTGCAACGAAACCATCTTCCTTTTTCTATTCTTCATCGTACAAGTCAGTGGCAGTTGCCTCATCTGTTAGGAACAGTCCTGGGAAAATCCATAATATCATGAAAGGAAAAAGGCAACAACAGATTTTAGAAGACTGTGTGTCATAAATCAAGCTCTGAGAATGGAAATCACATGGAAATGACATTTATTCACTTGCATGTACGACTTCTCTCCAGGTGTTGTTTTAAACTGTGAATTCCATTAAGGCATGTCATCATAATTAAAGTGTAATCTCTGGTTGAAATTTAACATCATGGAAGTAGCACCGGGCATATATGGGCTCCAAGCCACACCTGCTGCCGAAGGGATCAGCTTCAAAATAATCGTCGTCTGTGTTTGAGGAGGGCGGCATTGTAGCAGATACAAAGCTATGCAAGATTCTCATTGCAGAGAAAACTATAACAAAGAGGGGGTGGGGGATCTAAATGACCACTAATAAGCGTTGGCTAAATTCTGGTACATCCATATATAGTCCAGATAGCATCAAGGGTCCTTCTGTAATGTGAGAGACAAAAAAAAAAAAATTGGATCAAAATTATGAGAAAATAATTTCTCTCTTCTCATGGGAAAAGAGAAGCTCAACATCAAATTCTCCAGGGGTTCTTAGGAGTCATGGCTCCTCCTGTTCCCTCTGTCTCTGTGTCCAGCCCCTAGTGAATACTGGCTCTCTTCCCTGTCCTGCCTCCAATTGCTCTTATTCTTGTTCCTTCTCTGTTCACTGTGTACAGACATCCCACATAGACCCTTTTCTTTGTTGTCTAGAAATAATATTCACACAACCTCTCAGGTGCAGTATGCTGTAACAGTTATTGAGGAATGTCAGCAAGGGGAGGCCACAGTGGAAGGAGGAGCGAGGCAACTTACTGTAACATCTATACTAATAAAAGGGTAATATGCTAATTAGACCAGAAGACCTTCCAGATATAGACATGGTGACGGGGCTGAGGTGGTTAGGGATGATCAGGCCAGGAGGGGAGGAGGGCAGTTGGGGGTGATCAGGCTGCAGAGGGAGGATAGTTTGGAGCGAGCAGGCCAGTGGGGTGGGGGGACAGTTGGCGTGAGCAGGCTGGCAGTGGGGGCCAATTGGGGGCAATCAGGTTTAGCAGTCGGACATCCCTAGAGGAGTCCCAGATTGGGGAGGGTGCAGGTTGGGTTGAGGGAAAGGCCCTCCTGTGCACGAATTTCATGCACCAGGACACTAGTAATACAATATAGCCACTAGCTAAAATCAAAGTCAGGCCTCCTATGCTTAGACATTAGTCATTCCCTCATTTGCCATCAAAAATGGGAATCTCACTTTGGCCTCCACACCCCATACTGTTGAAGTCTGGCTTTCCCCAAAATATTTTTGGTTGTTGTTATTTTACTTATTTCTGTAATGCTCCTGTGAGTCATTTTTTTTTCCAGCTTTTTGAGATGTAATTGACATATAACATTGTGTAGATTAAGGTGCACAAGGTGTTGATTTGATACACTTACATGTTGTGAAATGATTGCCACCTTAGTGGTAGTTAACACCTCCAACTCACCATAAAATTACATGGCTTTTTTATGGAAAGAACATTTAAGATCCACTCTTCACCAAGTATATAATACAGTATAATGAACTCTAATCACCATGCTGTATATGAGGTCCCAGAACTTACTCATCTTGTAAGTGAAAGTTTAAGCTCTTTGACCAACACCTCATTTCTCCCAACACCTCCGGCCCCTGGTAACAGCCATTCTACTCTGTTTCTATGATTTTAGCTTTTAAGATTCCATATAAAAGTGATATCCTATGATATTTATCTTTTGGGTCTGACATCTCACTTAACATAAGACCCTCAGAGTCCATCGGTGCTGTCACAAATGGCAGCACTTCCTTCTTTCTCATGGCTGAATAGTATTTTATTATACACATATACCACTTCTTCTTTGTCCACTCACCTGCTGATGGATACATCCTTGGGCTGTTCCCATGTCTTGGCTATTGTCTTAGCTGCAATGACCATGGGAGTGCAGATAGCTCTTCAAAATCCTGTTGTCATTTCCTTTGGATATGTATCAGAAATGGGATTCTGGATCATCTGGAAGCTCTATTCCTTTGAGAAAACTCCATACTGTTTTCCATAGTACTGGCACCCATTTACATTCCTACCAACAGTGGATACGGGTTTCCTTTTTTCTACATCCTCACCAACACTTGTTATACCTTGTCTTTTTTGAGAATAGCCATTCTACCAGGTATGGAGTGATACCTCATGTTTGATTTGCATGTCCCTATGATCAGTGGTATTGAGCATGTTTTCATTTCTTTTTTAGCACCTTTTTTTGTATTTGTTGGCCATCTGTATCACTTCTTTGGAAAAGTGTCTATTTAAATGCCTATTTTTTAAAATAAAAAAATTTTTTAGCTATTGAGTTGTATGAGTTCTTTATAAATTTTAAATAATAGCTCCTTATCTGATATACTGTATTTTCCAGCATATAAGGTGACTTTTTAACCCAGGAAAATCTTCTCAAAAGTCAAGACAAAACTGCTGAAATGGTAGAAATGGTAGAGTGAGAAAGTAGAGGAGGTAGTTGGGTCACTTCTCTCACTAGCCTTCTCGTTATTTGAGAAGATTTTGGAGATTTTCCTGGGTTAAAAAGTCGTCTTATACAGCAGAAAATACGGTAAGATTTGCAAATATTTTCTCCCATTCCATGGGTTGCCTTTTCATTTTGTGGATGGTTCCCTTGGCTTTGCAGAAGATTTTTAGTTTGATGTAGTCTCACTTCCTTACTTTTGTTGCTCTCAAATCTTGCTCGTTTGTTATGCTAAGCAGATCGGACATCCCTGAGCCACTTCCAGCCCATCTTGGCCAACCTCTCTTTTCATAACCAAATGGTTCAAAGCTGAACAAAAATGGTGCTGCCATCAAAGAGCAGCTCTAAGTAGTCCTCAAACTCACACTTCCTCTCTCCCTGCTGCATATAATTGCAATTTCTCAAAAGGATACACCTTGACTACCATAAAGAATCTCTAAAACTTATCCATACATATAACTATATCTATGTATTTACTTCTACTTTATAAATATGTAGGCCTATGTTTATTTGCATTAATATATTTAATTATTATGTTCTATATTAATATTAAATAATTATTATATAATCTTCTATAATAAAAGAGAAACATGCAAATTTGACCGTTACCACCAGCCAATCAGAGCGGCTGTATGCAAATTAACCCAGCCAAGATGGAGGCCAACAGCCATGAAACTAGAGCAACAGCCATGGAACTAGAGCAAACTGTTGCAACTGCCTGCCTAGGCTGGCTGAGCCTCTGCTCACAGCCACGCCCACCAGCCAA